>JAXQQM020076287.1:0-13557 GCA_034641835.2 Pinus albicaulis
CTGTATGTGTGTGTGATTGACCCTGCATTTTTTTGCTTTATAATTTTTCATTGTCCCTCCCCTTTTTTTTATTAAAGGGTTTTGACATTTAGATGTCGTCTTCCCTTTGTAATTTTCCTTGAAAAACATTAAATCTGCTTCATCACTTAGGATTACAATGCAGCAAGGTGATCTATTAATGTAGAATGAATTTGAATGTGGTATGAACATCTGAATTTTATTATGAAGATCATGATGATATGTGGCTGTTGTACACAAATTATCCTACCACACAAAATTGCAGGTAGTTGGAGGCTTCACCATATGGGTAGAGACTTTGAGGACAATATGTTCTCTATTACCAAACAGAAGTAAACCAAAAGAAATAGTATAGGCTACCTTTTTTTGTATTTTCTATAATAGCTTAACTGCATGGTGCACAAATCATATCATTTATTACTGTAACTTACCCAACAGAAGTTAAAAATATGTAAATTATACAAATTAAGGCAAACAAACAAGGGCCACCACATCAATTCCATCACCATGAGTCTATGTGAACCAATAGCACCATGAGGACCACTGCTACTAGGATGACATCATGAGGATCATCACTACTAGGTTGAAATCAATGCCAACACCATGAGACAACATGTCTAACATCAGCCTTGAAATGTGTTCTACAAACCCGCAGAATTGACCTCGAAATTCAGGCCTGTCTGACTGCAATTAATGCATTGTAATAGCCTCAATTTTAGCACTCATATTCCTAAATTTTTAGGCCTGTCAAACCAAAGTTAATGGCCTCGACTTCTGTGTTGGAGGACCTGCAATTAATGAATTGGAACCTCCTTGGAAAAAATGTTGGAACCTCTGTAGTATCTTTTTGGTAGTCATACCTCTGTCCCAACCTAGAAATTTGGGCATGAACTTGGTCTTCTCAAAACTGTTGTCTAATTTCTCTCCTCGAGCAATGCTATCTCAGGCTCAATACACCTCAATTAGAGCAATGATCTCCATTGCAGTAGAGATGGGGTGTAAGATTTACCAAATGGATTGATTCAGATGGAGAGGTTATTATAATACAAAATTTGGCTTTCTTCAGTTCATACTATCTAGGTTTTTAGCTTTACTAGTTCAGACTCTACTATTTCAAACATCTTCCAGGCTTCAAAATCACTCATATTTTTTTTCAGAATTTATAGTCTATAAAACATTGTTTCAGATGACTAAATACCCATACCAATAGAGAGTTAGTTGAGGAAAGATCAAGGATTCAAGTATTTGGAAGGGCATTGGTCTGTCACTAGGCTTAGTATATATTTTGATGTATCCAATGGGGAAAAAATTTTCATCCTATGAATGCAAGCACTACTTTGTTTCATTTATTTGTTCTTGTTTTTGTAATCTAGTGTTAATAATACACTGCTCGACTTCTTGTCTCATTGGGACTTCTTCCTTGGCATATTAATCGTATCTAGAAATACGATTAGAAAATAAACATGACCATTAAAAGTTAAAACCATCATTTTAATAAAATTTAATGATCACTATGCTTTACAAGAACACATACCTTCCAATATCTGCATCTCCTGCACATAAATATGTAATCAATGCATCCAGCGCCTTTTCTTGGACTGGTGCATTTGAGTCAGATACTGCCTTCTTGAAAAATGAACCTAAGGTGTAAAAGATGCATGCATAGATTCCAATTAGATCAAGCAATATATCACATAATATAAAACTCATGCCTCCACCATCCTTAGTCCAACATGAAATAGCCTATTAATATTGATAATTCAAAATCTCACTGGATCATTTCAGCTGTATCTATGTCTAAAAAGATTTATTGAACTAAAAATGATAGTTGTCAATATATGCACAACACCACCAACAATCCTATATAAAAATATCAAATTTGTGAAACATGAGGTTAATGAATAAAGAACAATTAAAAATTCACTTAGATAGCCAGCTACAATGGCATGAATGATACGTTCTCTTTTAGATCATATTGCATCTTCAAAAAATACTGCCATCTCAATCAAATATGCAAGTCTTGTTCTCAACTTTCTATCTAAATAATGTACGGGCTTACAATCCTACTAGAAAATACGTTTCTATTGCCACCTCTCCTGATAATAGATTCCACAAATCCCTTTTGAAAAGGACCCTTAGAGAGTTATCACATCTAGAACATCCAACCTCTGCTGAATTTACAAACACTACTGCTCCTTTGGCAATGAGTTCAAAGAACTGCAATTGGGACATATTAAAAACATGATACCACGTGCTACAGTAGAGAAATTTTAGTCTCGATCCCTATTAGTAAAATCATCACAGCTGGAACTCAGATGAGGTTCTCCGGTCACTGCTTCTGTCAGACACTTGTTCCAATGCAAGGTTTTTATTGTTCAGTTTTTTAGATTTGATCTGATATGTTTTGCACAGAGTCTTCAGGAAGGCAGCACATTGCCATAGTCTCTTTTCAAAAACCATATTTCAGGTGCCTAGGATGAATGTACTATGTACTAATGTAGTGATAGGTTAGAAAATTTTTCTACAAGATAGCCACAGTACTGTTATTTTATGAGCCTGTATGGAAAGTATGATGTATATTATGATTTCACACATGACATGTCAAATATAATGCTTTTTTAACATGGAAAAGCATATACCCACAGTGAGATAAAATTTAAACATTTATGAGAAATTTCTTATTTCAATATCATGTGAACTATAAGAATATTTTATAGGGAAAATGAGTGACAAAATTTACTATTTCACATTCGAAACTTTCTTTTCTTTTTCAAGTTTGCTAACTTCTCATAAATAAATTAAAATTGTAGCAGTAATGCACTAGAAATGCACTTTTATATATGATAAATATGTGTATGTATAGGAGAAAGCAACAATTAGGCTTAAAAGGGAATCCACTAACGTTTTGTGCTAATGGAATCCACTAGATTCATGGATCACTAAGAAATTAATATCCTTGAGACAAAGAAACACTTCTTTTGGGGATAAGAGTAAATTATATTAATTAATTTTGAAAACAAGAGGAATAATTTTGCCCATGAAATCCTTAGAATTGTATGAAACCTACTTTTTGGGGAGCAGAATTGAATGAATGGAAAACCCTGATTGACTTATGAATTACAAGTACTTCGCTGACAGGCATAAACTTCGGGTGTATGGAAAGACTTGATAGAAGAAGGGCAGCCACAGTCTCTTGAGAAGTGGAGGGCGAGTTACAGGACTGTAATGGTGGTTACAACATGCCTTAATCATAGGTATGGTTTCTGAAACAAGAACACAAAACCAAGAACAAGAAGGATAAGGGGAAGTTGAGAAACAAGGTATGTTTATCTAATAGATTGGTTTCTTTGTTAATGAATGGTTGTTAAAGAGCACTTGTGAACTGTTGAAAGGCCCAAGTACAGTGATGTTTGAAGAATTAAGTCACTATTATAAGGCAACTATTATGAAGCCCTAAGGATAATGATATCTAGAAATAAAACTTTGTTGTATGGGAAGATGTGTGAATTCACTAAGCACACTGAATATGGAAGTTGTCTAGAGGTTTGGTAATACCTTTGTTAGAAAATTTTTCTAGGGTTTATTCATCCAGTGAAGTTGCAGGTTCCATGGCTGAGGAGGAGGAGGAGGAGCAACAGGAGGTGGTAGATATGGCAGAAAATTGTTATAGTGGAGAAAATGGAGATGAAGTTGATGCTCTATTAAAATTAGGGGACAAGTTAGCTGACACTGCAGATTCAATGGAGGTTCCAGACCAGAGGAGCAATGGGATTAGGAAATATTTTGAGAGGTTAAGGGATATGCTTGGCGGAGATTGGATGGATGTAGTTGATGTGTTGGATGAAGCTATTCGGTGTGTGAAGGGAATGGAAATGGACCTCAGGAATATGAATGGCTACTATGACATGTGAATTATTTTATGTCGGCGGTTAGTGATTTAGATGTTTCAGCTTTGTAATATGGAATTTCTAGAAGTAGAATCAGAATTTTGTAATTTGATGATCGAGGCAAGCAATTTGCTTGTAGGATCCTGGTGAGCTTGTCTGTAACTTTCTTTTAAAGGTATTTTAATTTCAAGTAGCATGTGTATACAAAAATTATAAACATATTTAGTGAAATTGCCTTGAGCATTTCTTCTTGTTTGTTGGTGTCACTTTGCAGCATGTGAATTTTCCCTCAATTTAAAAGCATTTAATGTTCAAGAGATCATGGTTGGTGTAATAAACAATTTTTACTCATTGCTCAGAGTATTTATGCATTGCATTTTTGGTTTGTGGTTGTTTTTTAATTATACAGAATCTATAAGATATTGGAGTATTCTAGATTTAAAATTAAATCCATTAATTGCCACAATAATACCAACAAAAGTAACACCAACAAATTTATTGGAGTAATTTAGATTTAAAATTAAATCCATTAATTTCCATAGTAATACCAACAAAAACAACACCAAAAAAACACCAACAATAGTGTTACAGTATATTCAATAACTAATAACCCAAATATAACAATAATTTAACAAAAAATTGTAGGTAATAGAGAGCATTTTATTTACAATTCCTTAGTGGTAAGAGCATTTTTAATTTTTATGTTATTTACTGTTAATGGTTGACAGTACACTCCCAAATACCTAGTGAATTTATTGCCTCTTGTACATATTCGAGGAGTATTATGGAGCTTTGGACATGTCATCTTTCGCTGTGTAGATAAATTTTGTGAAGTTGTCCCTTATCTTTCATAATTTGTATTGATGTAACTGTCTCATTTCACTGCGAGACCAATTATATTTAACGTTAAATTGGTGTATGTTTATCCATGCATTGTTCATAGGGTCTTCTAGAAATGTCCTTACATAGTGACAAGAGTCAAGACTACTACTTTGTCACACAAGTTAAGGCATCATAAATAGCTCATACAATACTAAATAACTTCCACATTCAGTGTGCTTAGTGAATTCACACATCTTCCCATACAACAAAGTTTGAATTCTAGAGATCATTTTCCTTATGGCTTCATAATAGTTGCCTTCTAATAGTGACTTAATTCTTCAAACATCACTATACTTGGGCCTTTCAATAGTCCACAAGTGCTCTTTAACAACCATTCATTAACAAAAAAACCAATCTATTAGAGAAACATACCTTGTTTCTCAACTTCCCCTTACCCTTCTTGTTCTTGGTTTTGTGTTCTTGCTTCAGAAACCAGACCTCTGATTAGGTCATGTTGTAACCATTGTTACAGTCCTGCCAATTCAGCCTCCACTGCTCAAGAGACTGTGGCTTCCCTTCTTCTATCAATTCTTTCAATACGTTGGGTTATAAGACACCTTCTAGCCTATTGTTGCACCCTTTTGGTCCTCAAAAGGATACCTACAGTAGTTCAATTTCCCACAAATATTTGCAAAGATATTCCTCCACGGATGCAACACAGAATTACTTGTGATGTTTCACACTTTGGATGATCTTCAAACTAATGCTCCAGATATTTTAGGAACAACATTCCAACCTAGCAGACTTCCTCTATGAACCAAACACCCTTGCAACCTTCTTAACAGTCTCTATCTACCTTTCGTCCTCTCTGAAATCCTTGCTCTACCCAGGTATTTATGCAGCCTGCTAACCTGCATTCAAACCAAGCACAATAACCCTACAACAACCCTGTTGCAACTTGGTCCTACACTAGATTATATCTAGATTTCCGGACCTAAATTTATTCAAGGAACAGTGATAAGGATGGCCTAACAACTTGGCCCTATGACACTTTTCATCATTTCATATTAGAGATACAAACTCGACTTCTTGGTTTAGCTATTAGGCTCTCAACCCAGATGCTTTTCCTCTAACCTGTGCCAAACCAATATAAAAAAAGACAAAGAAAAAAACCTCGTTCTTACTTTTGTTCCTGTTTAGTTCTGCTCATTTGAGGTATGTGAGGTTCTATTGAGGAGAGATCTACTCTTGTCAGATGTATAATATTATACTCTTCTTAGTAGTTTGTCTTTTCAAGCTTAACCCACAGATCATTTTTATGGCCTAGCTTAGAGAAAGTAATTTGAGTAGTCATGCATATGCATTGTCTTAGAGACATTACATGTCAAAAATTTTCCCTTTGCAGCAAGAAAAATGCCTCCAACTCTGGATCATTGTATAGATGTAGTGTTTTTCCATCAATTATTGCTTTCTAGATTTTTCACCTTCGAAGAGTCGTCATACATAAATGGTCTTATTGGATAAGCAAGCTAACTATGGTCTTAAATTGTAGCACCACAATTATCACCTCAAAACTCGGATTGCACACCTTACTTATGTTTTGATTATCCCTAATCCCTTCAAAAATAGCTCTTTGGAATGTTTGTAATTTGATACTTCAAATTGCAGAACAGAAGTAGACCTTTGAAGAATAGAATGTAATTCTTGTAGAGAACCTCTTACTACTTCAAACACATTACTATATTTGAATGCTTGCCAGAATCTTCTATAGTACATCATTTTATATTTTTTCCATTGGAGGTATATTCAATGTTGGGAAAAATACTGAGAGGGGTGAATCGATGTTCTTTGCATAGCAATCTTTTTACTTTTTCATTCCTTAAAACCCATACGCTACTTTCCTTCGGTAAACTAGCGTATATACGCGGATCCCCTTTATGAAACTAGCGTATACTCAGAGATCTAGATCAATCATTAAATCTTTACTTATATTATTCCATCATTCATTCATCAGATGCTCAATAGGTGCAGTAAGAATAGAATAAACCATCACACAAAGCATCACACATGAACACCAGGATTTTTAGGTGGAAACCCAAATCGGGAGAAAACCACCGCTGCAGTTGCTCAGCCTTCATTATTTTATTATAGAGAAAACATCTTACAACATATGTGCTGGCGCAGGCTTGACCAGCACGCAGGCACCCACCTGCGCTCGTTTACCAGCCTCTCCTGGAAGGGAGCTCCAACCCCCTGACTCGTTTACCAGCCTCTCCTGGAAGGGAGCTACGACCCCATGCTCTCGTTTACCAGCCTCACCTGGAAGGGAGCTACGACCCCCTGACTGAAGGCAACAACCCTCAGCACCAATATGGACCACGTTTCATCAATTTCACACTGGATCCAACAACTTCAATAGAACACAACTTGCAGGCCACGTTTCATCATATTTTTAGACTGGACCCTTTCCATACTTTTAAGTACAAACATACATCATCAACAGATACATATCAACACAGATCAGATAGCAGAAACACAGCAGAACAGATCAGATATTTCATACCCCTTGCTTCAGCAAACCCTAGTTTTCATACGCGCTTTTACTTCACTGATATCGCGTATATACGCGCGTCCGTCCACACAAAACAGCGTATACCTCAGTGTATATTTTATTGCGCATACGCGCTTTCTCTTTACTGAAGCTGCGTATATACAGGCTTCCTCCACGGCGAAGTAGCGTATAGATATTCAATCATTACAGAGCAGCATACTTCATCAGATCATACATTCATCTCAGATTCAACCCTTTACTTCAGACAGATGTTCGCCTAGATGTTCGCCTCATCACAGATCTAATCACTCCATAAACAGATCTAGCAAATACAAGTACATTTCAGATCTAAAGATCCCGCTTCATCATTTCTTCATTAGAGCACCATAGATTCATATATATCATCAAACCTTTACCCTTTCCATACAGATATACTTCACAGAGAAGTATTCATTCAAGCTAAGACATCTTACTCCCACTCTCATCATTTGCATAATGAATTTCTTCTCCTTATATAGGTTTATCCTTTTTCAATACCACGGGCCCCTTTTTCAATACCATGAGCCAAAACAATACCATGAGCCCAAAACTACGGAGGGGTCATTTAGACGAATCATTACCCAATACAATGGGTCAATACCATGGTGGTTACCCCTGGTTTTGCACCTTTTGAGCGCTTTTGCCCATACGCGACTTGGAACGTTGTTTCCCGCGTGCATACGCGACTTCCCTTAGACAGATCCGCGTATTCATAGAGACATACTCTTTTCATCATACTTTGAGCACATTCTGAATTCCTTTCTTCATTGCCTTCTGTACACACTGTAGATACATCATATTTTCTTCATTAAGAACATATTCTAGCAAGCACAACTTCATCAAATAAGTTGCCATCATCTTCATCAAGTGAGTTGCCTTTCAAGGACAACACTCAGCATCATATTGTCAACAAACATCATATCACATCAGATTTACATCATTTACCAAGTCCATCAAGTCAAGAATAACTTCATCAGGTGGTTTGCCATCAAGGACAACACATGTCAATAGTCGCATGTCTTCATCTTCATTTAGTGGGTTGCCATCAAGGACAACATTCTGCATCATATTTCCAACAATCTCCCCCTTTGGACTTGATGGCAACCACGATGGTGTTTGGTTACCACACTAGATAGATACATTAAGAATACAATGACACCATGTCACTCTCTCCATTTTTGCCATGTCACTCTCTCCATTTTTGGCATCATTCAAACACCATGTTACTCTCCCCCTTTGACATCAAGGGCAAAGGGCACATCATTATCTTCATTCAAACATCATGTCACTCTCCCCCTTTGACATCAAGGGCAAATGACAAAACCAGCGGATCAAAACCAACACACTCACCCCCTTTTCCCCTCATGTAGAAGAAGCGTTCTGCAGATCTGATGTATACTGAAGTGACCAAGCTCCCCCTGAGTTCATGCTGAATATTTTTTAATGAAGTACATGACTCTATGAACTTCCTATCACCAAAAGACTCATACTTACATCAAATATCCATCCAAGTGGATTTACATATGAGACTCAAGTACCCAACCAAGTGGGTTTACACATTTCAATTCAGCTACCCAACCAAGTGGGTTTACAAAATTGACAAGTCCTTACATGACTGAATATTACAATTTTACAACATGAGTCTCAACAAGACCTTTTCATCAAACTACAAATATAACTTTTAAGACCAACACCAGAAAGTCCTCAAGAAAGAGAACATATTTTCAAAACCATCATAATGCCAACACTGCATTATACTCAGCAAAGCTAATGCTCCCCCTGAATCTGTGCAACCAAGCAATCTTTCCAAAAGACTAAGGCTCCCCCTTAGTTTGTGCATCCCGAAAACTTCCACCAACAAATCATCAAGGCATCTTCATCAAAACATTAGAAACAGAATTATGAGAACTGGAACACCACCAGAGATACCAAACAGTATCAGAGATACCAAACAGCGCTGCAGCTGTGCTGAAGAGAGCTGAACCAACCAAAAATTGCCAGCAATCAAACATACGCGGTTTTCTGTGCAGGAACTCGCGTGTATACGCGACTGTGTTTTAGTAAACCCGCGTATCCCAAGACATCTTCTAAATTTCAACCAGATCTGATTCTCTGTGAGGCAAAGACAGTGTTCAGCTTCTTTCTGAGACATTTGAAAGCTTCCCTGGACTTCAGATAGATAGAACAGTGTAGTTGTGTCTTCAAGCATCATCCAATGGTTGTAGCAAAGGCACATTAGTAACCAGGCCTTCAGATTCTTTGCAGCATCAATACAATCTTTCCAAGAAAGTTTATCATATCAGAACAATAACTTCCCATAAGTGTCAAGCAATCATTCATGTGGTCCACCACCATCCTACATCACCATGACCTTTAAGATTTAACATGAAGTAACATATGTAGGCAAAAGATCTCAACCATAGTAACAAACTCTGCATGATATAATCTTATTTCTGAATCACACGACATCCAACTCATCCAGGGCTCAAAATCTCATCATAACAAACCATGTACCAAGCCATCATCTTTTGAGCATGAATATCACAATAACCAAAGAATAAGCATTCATATTGCCAACAATGCAATCATTAGTATTCAACCTGCTGCTCCCCCTAAACCAATGCTCTTCCTTAGCTTGCAATCTGAAGCACCTTCAACAACAAGTCATCAGCAACAATTTCTTCATGATCTGTCCTCATCTCTGAATTATAAGACTTTCATCTCAACAACGAATGCTCTTCATCATAAAGCAACCAGGCTTCATCCATAATATTTAACAAAAATAACCAAGTATCATTTCATTAACATGAGTATAACCAGAATGATGCTAACAGTGCAATCATTAGCAGTCAGACTGATGCTCCCCCTGGACCTCTGTTCCAGATCTTCAGCTATCAGATAAATTTCCTTATCATCAATGCATACGCGGCTGTGTCTGCTGGAACTCGCGTGTATACGCGACTTTGGTGAATAGAACCCGCGTATGGAAAGTGAAACATAGAAATTTTCACATTCCTTTATCTCCCCCTGCAAATTTACCTTCCGTTCCTGTCTTTTCTTCATACCAGATGCACTGTCAGAAATACATATAACCAGAATAATCAAATCAACCATGAGAGACATCATACATTGCTCCCCCTGTGACGATACATTACTAAATCTCATAATGTATCCCACATCATTCCTGCAGTCAATCAGAGAAGTAAGTTTCAGAAGCGGATGACTGCAGTAGGGTCAGAATTCCCTACGTTTCTGGTTGGTCTTCCTTCTTTTTCCAAATTTGTTTGACCTTCCTAACAATGTGCTGAAAATTGTCCACTTTCTTAGATCTGTTCAACCTGCATTCCTTTTCTACATGCCCATACTTGTTACAAGAATAACATCTCATATGTCCAGAAAAGTAATCATAAGAATCATAATGAGTATTTCTAATCTTCCTCCTTTTGCAATCAACTTCTTTATGTCCATACATGTTACATGAGAAACAATACCCCCTGAAGAAACTAGAGTACCTTTCTGAGTAGAACTTGTTTGTTTGTGGCTGAAATGATCTGCTCCTGCAATTTGCTGCAACATGCCCATAGTTATGACATTTAAAACACTCGACGTTCTTGAGTGAATTCCTTTGAGAATTCATGATTGTTGGTTGATCTTTTGACTCATATTTTGTATTGATATCCTTTGATTCTTTAGCACCTCCTTGTGAGCTAGATTCTCCTTTAATAGTTTCATGAAAACCAAGACCAAGTTTGATAGAAGGAGACCTTTGACTACTAAGAATATTATCCAGAATCTTAGTACTATCTTGAAATCTCAAAAGTCTAACCTTTTCTTCTAGTTTACCTTTGAGAATGTTTACCTCAACCTCCAAGGCTTGACATTGCTTTGTCATGCTTTCTTCTTTCCTTCTTTCATCTTCTACTTGATCCTTCAGATTTAGAATTTCTTCTTTCAACCAATTTTCGTTTTCTTCACATGTTTGTTGCAGCTCTTCATTCTTCTTCTTCGATGCTTTGAGATCTTCTGTCAGAGATATGTTTTCTGCTTTAAGTCCAGCATTCTTCTTATTTGATTTTTCGAGACCTATTTTGAAGGAAATGATTTCTGCTTCAAGTTCTTCATTCTTCTTATTTGATTCTTCAAGATCTGCTTGTAGAGAGATGATTCCAGCTTCAAGTCCTGCATTATTCTTGTTTGATTCTTCAAGATCTGCTTGTAGACGTTCTATGATAGACCAGATTTTTGCTCCAAGTTCTTCATTTTCATTTAGTTGTTGAGGTTCCTCACTCTTTCCCATTGTTACGGATCTCCTTCAAGCGATCAAGCTTCTACAGAAGGACCACGCTCTTATACCAATTGTTGGGAAAAATACAGAGAGGGGGGGGGGTGAATCAATATTTACTGCATAATCAAATCTTTTTACTTTTTCATTCCTTAAAACCCATACGCTACTTTCCTTCAGTAAACTAGCGTATATACGCGGATCCCCTTTATGAAACTAGCGTATACACAGAGATCTAGATCTGTCATTAAATATTTACTTATATTATTCCATCATTCATTCATCAGATGTTCAATAAACAGTAAACAGGTGCAGTAAGAACAGAATAAACCATCACACAAGCATCACACATGAACACCGGGATTTTTAGGTGGAAACCCAAATCGGGAGAAAACCACCGCTGCAGTTGCTCAGCCTTCAATATTTTATTATAGAGAAAACATCTTACAACATATGTGCTGGCGCAGACTTGACCGACATGAACTGCTGGCTGGTTGCAGCCTCTCCACCAGGAGGAGCAACCCCACGACTGGTTGACCTCACACAGAGGAGCTCGACCCCAGTCCTCGTTTGACCTCACGGAAGGGAGCTCGACCCCAGGTCTCGTTTACCGACCTCACCTAGAAGGGAGCTGCAAACCCCCAGTAGAAGCTGGCCTGTTTCACATTAAAGGCCCGTTTCATCAATTTCACCTTTGGATCCAGCAACTAATGGAGCACAACTTACGAGGCCACGTTTCATCCTTATTTGCATCTTGGACCCTTTCACTTGTTTTAAAACGACATCTAACTGCAGGATACATATCAACACGAGATCGGATAAACGAGAAACACAGCAGAATAGATCGGATGTTCATACCCCTTGTTTCAGCAAACCCTAGTTTTCATACACTCTTTCCCTTCACTGATGTCACGTATATACGCGGTTCCGTCCACATCAACCAGCGTATACCTCGGTGTATATTTCATTGCGCATACGCGCTTTTATCGACGAAGGCTGCGTATATCTGGCCTACATCCACGAATGGCGATATAGATCTTCAATCATTACGGAAGCGACATACTTTATTATTCAGACCGATGACTGGTTAACCCTTTAACTTCAGACAGATGTTCGCCTAGATGTTAGCCTCATCATGAATCTAATCACTCCGCATGAATCTAGCAAATACAAAAACATTTCAGATCTAGATCCCCTTCTTCATCATTTTCTTCATTGGTGCATAATAGATTCAGATCTATCATCAAGCCTTTACCCTTTCCATACAGATATACTTCACAGAGAAGTATTCATTCAAGCTCAGACATCTTGCACCCTCACTCATGATTTGCACAATGAATTTCTTCTCCTTATATAGGTTTTCCTTTTTCAATACCATGAGCCCCTTTTTCAATACCATGGGCCAAAACAATACCATGAGCCCAAAACTACTTGGACGGGGTCAATTAGGCGGATCATTACCCAATACAATGGGTCAATACCATGGTGGTTACCCCTGGTTTTGCACTTTTTGAGCGCTTTAGCCCATACGCGACTTGGCACGTTCTTTTCCGCGTGCATACGCGACTTTCCTTAGGCAAATCCGCGTATACTTAGAAACATACTCTTTTTATCATACTTTGAGCACATTCTGAATTCCTTTCTTCATTTCCTTCTGTTCATACTGTAGATACATCTGATTTCCTTCATTAAGGACATATTCTATCAAGCACAACTTCATCAAGTAAGTTGTCATCATCTTCATCAAGTGGGTTGCCTTTCAAGGACAACACTTAGCATCATATTGTCAACAAACATCATATCACATCAGATTTACATCATTTACTAAGTCCATCAAGTCAAGCATAACTTCATCAGGTGGTTTGCCATCAAGGACAACACATGTCAATAGTCGCATGTCTTCATCTTCATTTAGTGGGTTGCCATCAAGGACAACATTATGCATCATATTTCCAACA
>JAXQQM020061940.1:0-23405 GCA_034641835.2 Pinus albicaulis
CCTTAACCTAATCTTACCCGTAACTTTAATCTTAAGGTTAGGGCTAAGGTGAAGGTTAAGGTTAAGGTTAGGTTAAGGTTAAAGTTAAAGTTAGGTTTAGGCTAAGGTTAAGGGTAAGGGTAAAGTTACAGTTAAGGTTAGGGTAAGGTTAAGATTATGTTAAGGGTAAGGTTAAGGGTAAGGTTAAGTTTAAGGGTAAAGTCAAGGTTAAGGTTACGTTAAGGTTAAGGTTAAGGTTAAGGTTTGGTTAAGGTTAGGGTTAGGTTATAGTTAAGGTCAAGGTTAATTTTAAGGTTAAGGGTAAGCTTAAGGTTAAGGTTACGGGTTTAGTCAGGTTAAGGTTAACGTTAAGGTTATGGTTAATGTTAAGGGTAAGGTCAAGCTCAAGGTTAAGGATACGTTAAGGGTTTGGTCAAGGTTAAGGTTAGGTTAAGGTTAGGGTTAGGTTATAGTTAAGTTCAAGGTTAAGTTTAAGGTTAAGGTTAAGGTTAAGGTTAAGGATAAGGTCAATGTCAAGGTTAATGTTAAGGGTTTTGTCAAGGTCACGGTAAAGTTATAGTTAAGGTCAACGTTAAGGCTAGGTTATAGTTAAGGTTAAGGTGATGGGAAGGTTAATGTTAAGGTTAAGGTTAAGGTTACAAGTTTAGTCAGGTTAAGGTGTAGGTTAAGGTTAAGGTTAAGTTAAGGGTAAAGTCAAGGTTAAGGTTAAGGTTAAGGATAAAGTCAAGATTAAGGGTAAATTTAATGTTAAGGTGAAGGTTAAGGGTAAGGTTAAGGTTAAGGTTAAGATAAGGTTAAGGGTAAGGTTAAGGCTAAGGTTAGGTTAAGGGTAAAGTTAAGGTTAAACATAAAGTTAAGGTTAAGGTTATGTGTAAGGTTAAGGTTAAGGTAAAGGTTAAGATCAAGGTTAAAGTTAAGGTTAAGTTAGGTTAAGGTAAGGTTAAGGTTACGGTTATGGTTAAAGTAAGGTTAGGGTTAGGTTATAGTTAAAGTTAAGGTTAAGGTTAGGTTAAGGTTAAGAGTGAAGGTTAAGGTTACGGGTCTTAACCTTAACTTTAACCTTAACCTTCACCCTTAACCTTAACCTTCACAATAACCTAACCATAATCGTGACATTAAATATAACCTAAACTTGACCTTAACCTTAACCTTACCTTTACCTTAACCTTAATGTAACCTTCCCATAACCTTTACCTTAACCTAGCTTTAACTTTACCCTTCCCCTAACCTTGACCTTAACCTTACCCTAACCTTAACTTTAACTTTACCCATAACCTTAACCTTACCCTTAACCTAACATTAACCTTGACCTTGACCGAACCCTTAACCTAACATTAACCTTAGCCTAACCTAACCTTAACCTTAACCTTATCTTAACCTTAACCTTAACCATAACCTAACCTTAACCTTGACTTTACCCTCAAATTAACCTTAACCTTAAACTTAACCTTAACCTTCCCATTACCATAACCTTAACTTTAACCTTAAATTTACCCTTAACCTAACCTTAACCTTATATTAACCTTAACCTTAACCTAACCTTTAACCTTTAGGGTAAAGTTAAGTTAACCTTACCCTTAACCTTATCTTAACATTAACCTAACCTAATCTTAACCTTAACCCCCAACCTAACCTTACCTTAGCCATAACTTTAACCTAACCTTAACCATAACCTTATCTTAACATTACCCTTAACCTTACCCATAACCTAGCCTTAACCTTGACTTTACCCTTAACGTAACCTTAACCTTAAAATTAAGCTTAACCTTAACTTTAACCTTACTAAACCCATACCCTTAACCTTATCTTAACCTTAACGTTTATCTAACCTTAAGGGCTAGGTTAAGGTTAAGGTTATGGGAAGGTTAAGCTTAACCTTGACTTTACCCTTAACCTAACCTTAACCTTAACTATAACCTAACCCTAACCTTGACCTTAACTTTACGCTTAACCTTGACCTTAACTGTAACCTTAACCTTGACCTTGACCTTAACCTAAACTTAACCTTAACCTTAACCTTAGCATAAACTTAAACTAACCTTAACCATAATCGTATCCTTAACCTAACCATCAAATTAACTTTACGATTAACCTAACCCTAACCTTGACCAAACCCTTAACCTTAACCTTAACCTTACCTTTAACCTAACCTGACTAAACCCGTAACCTTAACCTTACCCTAATCTTAACCTTAACCTAATATTAACCTTGACTTTACCCTTAACCTAACCTTAACCTTAAGCTTAACCTAACCTTAACCTTAACCTAACCTTAACCTTAACCTAACGTAACCTTAACCTTAACCTTGACCTTGACCTTAACCTTAGCTATAACATAACCCTAACCTTACCCTAACCATAACCTTAACCTTACCCTTAACCTTAACCTAACCCTTAACCTTAACCTTAACCCTAAACTTGACCAAACCCTTAACCTTAACCTTAACCTGACTAAACCCATAACCTTAACCTTAACATGACTAAATCTGTAACCTTAACCTTAACCTAACTATAACCTTACCCTTAACCTAACTTAACCTTAACCTTGAATTTGACCTTAACCTTAACCTTAACCTTACCCTTAACCTTCACCTTAACTTTAACCTGAACCTGAACCTGACTAAACTTGTAACCCTAAACCTTTACCCTACCCTTAACCTTCACCTTAGCCTTAACCTAGACTTTACCCTTAACCTAACCTTAAACTTAACTATAACCTAACCCTAACCTTGACCTTAAATTTACTGTTAAACGTTACCTTAACCTTAACATTAACCTTTACCTTGAACTTAACCTAACCTTAACCTTAACCTTAACCTTATCTTACCCTTAATCTAACCTTAACCTTAACCTTAACCTAACCTTAAGTTTAACCATAACCTAACCTTAACCTTAACTTTACCTTAACCTTGACTTCACCCTTAACCTAACCTTAACTTTAACCTAACTAAATCCTTAAGGTTAGGGTAAAGTTAAAGTTAAGGTTAAGGTCAATGTCAAGGTTAAGGTTAAGTTAGGTTAAGGTAAGGTTATGGTTAGGTTAAGGTTAAGGTTAGGTTAAGGGTAAATTCAAGGTTACGGTAAAGGTTAAGGTTAATGTAAGGGTAAGGTTAAGGTTACGTTAAGGTAAAGGTTATGGTTAAGGTTAGGGTTAAGGGTAGAATCAAAGGTAAGGTTAGTTTAAGGTTCAAGTTACTGGTTTAGTCAGGTTAAGGTTATGTTAACTTAAAGTTTAAGGTTAAGGTTATGTTAAGGTAAAGGTTATAGTTAGGGTTAGGGTTAAGGGTAAAGTCAAGGTTAAGGTTAGGTTAAGTTTATGGTCAAGGTTAGGGTTATGTTATAGTTAAGGTCAAGGTTAAGGTTAGGTTAAGGTTAAGGTTAAGTTAAGGTTAATATTAAGGGTTTGGTTAAGGTTAAGGTTATAGTTAAGGTCAAGTTTAAGGTTAAGGTTATGGTTAAGGTTAAGGTTAAGGTTAGGTAAAGGTTAATGTTAAGGGTAGGTTATAGTGAAGGTTAATGTTAAGACCCGTAACCTTAAACCTTAACCTTAACCTAACCTTAAACTTAACCTTATCTTAACCTTAAGCTTAAGATTAACCTAACCAAACCATAACGTTAACTTTGCCCTTAACCTTAACATTAACCTTAACCTTAACTTAACATTAACCTTAACCTTAACCTTAACTTAGCATTACCTTAACCTTAACCATAACCTAACGTTAACCTTGACCATAACTATAAGCTAACCCTAACCTTGACCAAACCCTTAACCTTAACCTTAATATTAACCTTAACCTTAACCTTTACCTAACATTAACATTAACCTAACCCTAAACTTACCATAACCTTAACCCTAACCATAACCTTAACTTTACCCTTAACCTAACCTTAACCTTAACCTAACGTCAACCATAACCTTAACCTAACCTTAACGTTAACCTTACCATTAACCTTATCTTAACCTTACCTTAACCATAACCTTCACCTTGATTTTAACTATAACCTAACCCTAAGCTTCACAAAACCCTTAACATTGACCTTAACCTTAACTTTACCCTTAACCTAACCTTAACCTTAACTTTACCCTTAACCTTAACCAAACCCTTAACCTTAACCTTAACGTGAACCTTAATCATAATCTTAACCCTAACCGTAACCTTGACTTTACCCTTAACCTTAACCTTAACCTAACTAAACCTATAACCTTAACCTTAACCTTAAACTTAACCTTGACCTTAACTATAACCTAACCCTAACCTTAACCTTGATTTTACCCTTAACTTAACATTAACCTTGACTTTACCTAGCCAAAGTTAAGGTTAAGGTTAACGGTTTAGGAAGGTTAAGGTTAAACATAAGATAAGGTTAAGGTTAAGGTTAAGGTTAGGTCAAGGTTTTGGTCAAGGTTAAGGGTAAAGTTAAGGTCAAGGTTAGGGTTACGTTATAGTTAAGGTTAAACTTAGGTTGAGGGTAAAGTCAAGGTTAAGTTTAAGGTGAAGGTTAAGGGTAAGGTTAAGGTTAAGGGTTATGCCTTGACTTTACCCTTAACTTAACCTTGAACTTCACTATAACCTAACCCTAACCTTGACCAAACCCTTAACCTAACCTTAACCTTAATCTTAACCTTCCCATAACCATAACCTTAACCTAACTTTAACCTTTAAGGTTAAGGTTTGGTCAAGGTTAGCGTTAGGTTATAGTGAAGGTTAAGGTTAAGTTAAGGTTAAGGTTAAGTTAAGGTTAATGTTAAGGGTTTGGTTAAGTTTAAGGTTAAGGGTAAAGTTAAGGTTAAGGTTAAGGGGTTAAGGTAAAGTCAAGGTTAAGGTTAATGTTAAGGTTAAGGGGGTAAGTTTACGGTGAAGGTTAAGGTTAAGGTTAAGGTTGAGGTTAAGTTAAATTTAAGTTAAGGGTAAATTCAAGGGTAAGGTTAAGGCTAAGGTGAAGATGAAGGTTATAATTAAGTTAAGGTTAAGGTTAAGGTTGTGGTTAAGGTTAAGGTTAAGGGTAAGGAAAATATTGTGGTTAAGGTTATGTTAAGGGTAAAGTCAAGGTTAAGGTTAGGATAAGCTTCAGCTTAAGGTTATGGTTAAGATAAGGTTAAGGGTAAGGTTAAGGTTAAAGTTAGGTAAAGGTAAGGTTAAGTGTAAAGTTAAGGTTAAGGTTAGGTTAAGGTTAATATAAGTTTAAGGGTAAGGTTAAGGTCAAGGTCAAGGTTAAGGTTAAGGTTAAGGTCAAGGGTAAGGTCAAGGTTAACGTTAAGTTTAGGGTTATGGAAAGGTTAAGATTAAGGTTATGGTTAGGGTTAAGGTTAGGGGAAGTTTAAGGTTAAGGTTAAGGTTAAGGTTTCCTCAAGGTTAGGGTTAGGTTATGGTTAATGTTAAGGTTAGTTTAAGGGTAAATTCAAGGTTAAGGTTATGGTTATGGGAAAGTTAAGGTTAAGATTAAGGGGCTAATGTTACGTTGAGGGTAAAGTCAAGATAAAGGTTAAGGTGAAGGTTAAGGTTAAGGTGGGATTGCTTCTTTCTGCAAAGGGGATTTACCTCACCAACACTTATCCTTAACCTTACCTTAACCTTACACTTAACCTTCACCTTAATCTTAAGTTTAATCTTAACTTAACCTAACCTAACCTTAAGCTTAAGCTTAACCTAACCTTAACCTTAACCAAACCCTTACCTTTAAATTTAACCTTAACCATAACCTTAACCTTAACCTGACTAAACCCGTAACCTTAACCTTAACCTAACCTTAACCTTGACCTTATCCTAACCTAACCTTAACCTTAAACTTAATCTAACCCTAACCTTGATCAAACCCCTAACCTTGACCTTAACTTTACCCTTAACCTTGGCCTTAACCTTAACCTAACCTTAACCTTAACTTTACCCTTAACCTAACTTTAACCTTAACGTAACCTTAACCTTGACTTTACCCTTAACCTAACCTTAACCTTGACCTTAACATTAACCTAACCTTAACCTTGACCAAACTTTAACCTTAACCTTAACCTAACCGTAACCTTAACCTAGCCGTAACCTTAACTTTAACCTAACCATAACCTTAACCTTAACGTTAACCTAACCCTAACCTTAACTTTACCCTTAAACTAACCTTAACCTTAACCTTACCCTAACCTTAACCTTAACCTTAACGTTAACTTTAACCTTACTAAAACTGTAACTTTAACCTAACATTAACCTAAATTGAACCTCAACTTCCCCCTAACCTTAACCTTATCCTTAGCCTTACCCTAACCTTAACCTTACCCTAACTTTACCCTAACGTTAACCTTAACTTTACCCATAACCTTACCCTTAACCTAACCTTAACCTTGACCTTGACCAAACCCTTAACCTAGCCTTAACCTTAACCTTAACCTTGCCTTCACCTAACCTTAACCTTAACCTTAACATTAACCTAACCCTAACCAAGGTTAAGGTTAAGGTTAAGGTTAGGTTAAGTGTAAAGTTGAGGTTTGGTCAAGGTTAGGGTTAGGTTACAGTTAAGGTTAAGATAAGTAAATTAAAGGTTAAGGTGAAGGTTAATGGTAAGGTTAAGGTTAAGGTTGTGGGTTTAGTTAGGTTAAAGTTAAGGTTAAGGGTTTGGTAACGGTTACAGTTAGGTTATAGTGAGGGTTAAGGTTAAGTTAAGGGTAAAGTCAAGGTTAAGGTTAGGGTAAGGTCACGGTTAAGGGAAAAGTCAAGGTTAAGCTTACGTTAAGGGTAAATTCAAGGTTAGTGTTATGTTAGTGTTAGGTTATAGTTAAGGTCAAGGTTAAGGTTAAGGGTAAAGTTATAGTTAGGCCATGTCAAGGTTAAGGTTAGGTTAAGGTTAAGATAATGTTAACATTAAGGGTTTGGTCAAGCTTAGGGTTAAGATATAGTTAAGGTTAAGGTTAAGGTTAGGTTAAGTTAAGGTTAAGGTCAAGGTTAAGGGTAAGGTTAAGGGTAGGTTAAGTGTAATTTTAAGGTTAAGGTTAAGTTAAGATTACGGTTAGGTTAAGGTCAGGAGAAGGTTAAGGTTAAAGTTAAAGTTAAGGTTAAGAGTTTGGTCAAGGTTAGGGTTAGGTTATAGTTAAGGTTAAGGTTAAAGTTAAGCTGAAGGTTAAGGGTAATGTTAATGTTAATGTTACGAGTTTAGTCAGGTTAAGGTTACGAGTTTATTCAGGTTAAGGTTAAGAGTTTGGTCAACGTTCGGGTTAGTTTAAGGTTATGGGTAAAGTTAAGGTTAAGGTTAGGTTAAGGGTAATGTTAAGGTTAAGGTTAGGTTAATGTTAAGGTTAAGGTTAGGGTAAGGTTAAGGGTTAAATATAACTTAACGTGAACCTAACCTTAACCATAAACTAACCTTAACCTAACCTTCACCTTAAGGTTAATGTTAAGGGCTTGGTTAAGGTTAAGGTTAAGGTTAAGGGTTTGGTCAAGGTTAGGGTTAGGTTATAGTTAAGGTTAAGGTAAAGTTCAAGGTTAACCTTAACCTAACCTTCCCCTAACCTTAACCTTAACAGAAAACTTTACTGTTAACCTAACCGTAACCTTAACCTTAACCATAACCTTAACCTTAACCTTGAACTTAGCCTTCACCTTAACCTTAACTTAACTATAACCTTAACCTTAACCTTGAATTTACCCTTAAATTAACCTTAACCTAACCTTAACCTTAACCTTAACCTTATTCTTACCCTTAACCTTCACCTTAATCTTAACCCTAACATTAACCTTAACCTTAGCCTAACCATAACCTTAACCTTAATCTTAACCTAACTCTAACCTTAACTTTAGCCTTAACCTAACCTTAACCTTAACCTTAACCTTAACCTTAACTTTACCCTTAACCTTGACCTTACCCTTAACTTTCACTATAACCTAACCTTAACCTTAAGGTTAGAGTTAGGTTATAGTTAAGGTCAAGGTTATGGGTTTATTCAAGTTAAGGTTAAGGTTAGGGTTAATGTTAAGGGTAAGTTCAAGGTCAAGGTTAAGGTTACGTTAGGGTAAAGTCAAAGTTAAGGTTATGTTAAGGGTTTGGTCAAAGTTAAAGTTAGGTTAAAGTTAGGGTTAAGTTATAGTTAAGGTCAAGGTTAAGTTTAAGGTTAAGTGTAAGGTTAAGGGTAAGGTTAAGGTCAACGTTAAGGTCAATGTTAATTTTAATGTTAATGTTAAGGGTTGGTCAAGGTGATGGTTAGGTTATAGTTAAGGTCAAGGTTAAGGTTACGTTATAGTTAAGGTTAAGGTTAAGGTTATGGGAAGGTTAAGGTTAGGTTAAGGTTACGGGTTTAGTTAGGTTAAGTTTAGGTTAAGGGTAAACTTAAGGTGAAGGTGAAGGTTAACGGTAAGGTTAAGGTTAAGGTTAGGTTAAGCGTAAAGTTAAGGTTAAGGGTAAATTTAAAGTTAAGGTTACGGGTAAGGTTAATATTAAGGTTAAGGTTAAGGTCAAGGTCAAGGTTAAGATTAAGTTAGGTTAAGGTAAGGTTAAGTTTATGGTTAGGTTTAGGCTATAGTTAAGGTTAAGGTTATGGTTAAGGGTAAAGTTAAGGTCAAGTTAACCTTACCCTTAACCGTAACCTTAACCTTCACTATATCCTAACCTTAACCTTGGCCTCAACTATAACCTAACCTTGACCTTAACCTTAAAATAACCTTCCCATAACCTTTACATTAACCTAACTTTAATCTTAACCTTCCCCTAACCTTAACCTTAACCTTAACCATAACCTTACCCTAACCTTAACCTTAACTTTACCCATAACCTTAACCTAACCTTAACCTTGACCTTGACGAAACAATTAAACTAACCTTAACCTTAGCTTAACCTAACCTTAACCTTATCTTAACCTTATCTTTCCCTTGACCTTAACCATAACCTAACCTTAGTCTTGACTTTACCCTTAACGTAACCTTAACCTTAACCTTAACCTTAACCTCAACCTTCCCATAACCATAACCTTAACCTTAACATTAACTTTACCCTTAACCTTAACCTTATCTTAACCTTAACCTGACCTCAACGTTGACTTTACCCTTAATGTAACCTTAACCTTAAGGGTATAGTTAATTTAACCTTACCCTTAACCTTATCTTAACCTTAACCTTACCTAATCTTAAACTTAACCCCTAACCTAACCTTACCTTAACCATAATCTTAAGCATAACCTTACCCTTAACATTATCTTAACATTACCTTAACCTTAACCTTCCCAAACCCTTAACCTTAGCCTTAACCTTACCTTAACCTAACATTAACCTTACCCTTAACCTAACCTTAACCTTGACTTTACCCTTAACGTAACCTTAACCTTACCTTTAACCTTACTAAACCCGTACCTGTTGGTACTATTTTATTATTTGGTCGTTACAGTACCCTTAACCTTATCTTAACCTTAACCTTTACTTAACCTTAAGGGTTAGGTTAAGGTTAAGGTTATGGGAAAGTTAAGGTTAACCTTGAATTTACTCATAACCTAACCTTAACCTTAACTATAACTTAACCCTAACCTTGACCTTAACTTTACCCTTAACCTTGACCTTAACCTTAACCTTAACTTTGACCTTGACCTTAACCTAACCTTAACGTTAATATTAACCTTAACCTAATCTTAACCTAACCTTAACCATAACTGTAACCTTAACCATAACCTTAACCATAACAATTAATCTAACCCTAGCCTTAACCAAACCCTTAACCTTACCCTTAACCTTAACCTCACTAAACCCATAACCTTAACTTTACCCTAATCTTAACCTTAACCTAACCTGAACCATGAAATTACCCTTAACCTAACATTAACCTTAACCGAACGTAACCTTAACCTTAACCTTAACCTTAACTATAACCGAAGCCTAACCTTACCATAACCATAACTTTAACTATAACCTAACCCTAAACTTAACCTTATCTTTAACATTATCTTAACCTTAACCTTCACTATAACCTAGCCTTAACCTTAACCTTAAACTTAGCCTTACCCTAACCTTAACATTAACCATAACCTGAATAAAATCGTAAAATTATCCTTACATTAACCTATTTTTAACCTTAACCTTGACCAAACCCTTAACCTTAACCTTAACCTAACTAAGCCTGTAACCTTAACCCTAACCTGACTAAACTTGTAACCTTAACCTAAATATAACCTTACCCTTAACCTAACTTAAACTTAACCTTGACCTTAACCTTAACCTTAACCTTAGCCTTCACCTTCACCTTAACCTTAACCTTAACCTGACTAAACCCGTAACCCTAAACCTTAACCTTACCCTTAAACTTCACCTTAACCTTAACTGTGACTTTACCCTTAACCTAACATTAATTTTAACTATAACCTAACCCTAACCTTGACCTTAACTTTACCCTTAACCTTGACCTTGACCTTAACCTAACCTTGACCTTAAGCTTAAGATTAACCTTATCTTACCCTTAACCTAACTTTAACCTTAACCTTAACCTAACCTGAACTTTAAGTATAACCTTAACTTTACCCTTAATCTAACCGTTACCTTAACCTTAACCATAACCTTAACTTTAACCTTGATTTTTACCCTTAACCTAATCTTAACCTTAACCTAACCTTAACCTTAACTTTATCTTAACCTTGACTTTACCCTTAACCTAACCTTAACCTTAACCTGACTAACCTTAACCTGACTAACCTTAACCTAACTAAACCCTTAAGGTTAGGGTAAAGTTAAATTTAAGGTGAAGGTCAAGGTCAAGGTTAACTTAGGTTAAGGTAAGGTTATGGTTAGGTTAAGGATAAGGTTAAGGTTAGGTTAATGTTAAGATAAGATTAAGGTTAAGGTTAGGTTAAGGATAAAGTCAAGGTTAAGGTAAAGTTTAACGTTAAGGGTAATATTAAGGTATGGGTAAGGTTAAGCTTACGTTAAGGTAAAGGTTATAGTTAAGGTTAGGGTTAAGGGTAAAGTCAACGTTAAGGTTAGGTTAAGGTTCAAGTTACGGGTTTAGTCAGGTTAACGTTACGTTAAGGTAAAGGTTATGGTTAAGGTTAGGGTTAAGGGTAAAGTCAAGGTTAAGGTTAGGTTAAGGTTAAGGTTAAGGGTTTGGTCAAGGTAAGGGTTAAGACCCGTAACCTTAAACCTTAACCTTAACATAACCTTAAACTTAACCTTATGTTAACCTTAAGCTTAAGCTTAACCTAGCCTAACCTTAACCTTAACTTTATTCTTAACCTTACCTTAACCATAACATTAACCTTAATCTTCCCATTAACCTTACTTTAACCATAACCTTAACCTTGAAATTAATGATAACCTAACCCTAACCTTGTCCAAACCCTTAACATTAACCTTAACCTTAACCATAACTAAACCCTTAACCTTAACCTTAATCTTAACATTAACCTTAACCCTAACCATAACCTTAACCTTACCCTAACTATAACCTTAACCTTACCCTAACCATAACCTTAACTTTAACCCTAACCTTACCTTAATCAAACTGTTGACCTTAACGTAACCTTAACCAAATCCTTAACCTTAAACTTATCCTTAACCTTAACCTTAACCTATCCTTAACCTTGACTTTACCCTTAACCTAACCTTAACTATAACCTAACACTAACCTCAACCTTAACTTTAACCTTAACCTTAACCTTAACCTTGACTTTACCTTAACCTAACCTTAACCTTATCCTTACCCTTAACCTAAAACTTTAACCTTATCCTTAACCTTAACCTTAACCTAATCTTAACCTTGACTTTACCCTTAACCTAACCTTAACCTTAACTATAACCTAACCCTAACCTTGACCTTAACTTTACCCTTAACCTTGACCTTAACCTTAACTTTGACCTTGACCTTAACCTAACCTTAACCTTAACCTTAACCTTATCTTACCCTTAACGTAACCTTAACCTTAACTATAACCTAACCCTGACCTTGACTTTACCTTAACATAACCTTAACCCATTAACCTTAACCTTAACCTTCCAATCATAAACTTAACCTTAACGTGACTAAACCGTAACTTTAACCTTAACCTTGACCTTAACTATAACATAACCATAACCTTGACCAAACCTTAACCTTAACCTTAACCTTGACTTAACCTTAACCTTAACCTTTCCATAACCTTAACCTGAACCTTAACCATATCTTAACCTTAACCTTGACCTGAACTATAACCTAACCCTAACCTTTACCAAACCCTTAACCTTAACCTTAACCTTAACCTTTACCTAGCCTTAAACTTAACCTAACCCTAACCCTAACCTTACCCTTACTTTTACCCTAACCATAACCTTAACTTTACCGTTAACCTAACTTTAACCTTAACCTAACCTTAACCATAACCTTAACATAACCTTAACCTTAACCTTACCCTTAAACTTACCTTAATTATAACTTAACCCTAACCTTGACCAAACCCTTAACCTTAACCTTGACCTTAACCTTATCTTTACCCTTAACCTAACGTTAACCTTAACCTTACCCTTAATCTTAACCAAACCCTTAACCTTAACCTTAACCTTAACCTAACCTTAACCTTGAATTTACCCTTAACCTTAACCTATCTAAACATGTAACCTTAACCTTAATCTTAACCTTAACCTACTTAACCTTGAACTTAAATATAACCGAACCCTAAGTTTAAGTTTAAGGTTAAGGTTAAGGTTAGGTTAAGGTTAACGTTAAGGTTGAGGGGTTGGAAAAATCAAGGTTAAGGGTAAGACAAGGTTAAGGTTAAGGTTAGGTTAAGGTCAAGGTCATGGTTAAGCTTCAGGTTAAGGTCAAGGTTAAGGGTAAAGTTAAGGTCGAGATTAGGGTTAGGCTATAGTTAAAGTTAAGGTTAGGTTAAGGGTAAAGTCAAGGTTAAGGGTTACGCCTTGAATTTACACTTAACTTAACCTTAACTTTCACTATAGCCTAACCATAACCTTGACCAAACCCTTAACCTACCCTTAACCTTAACCATCTCATAACCTTGACTTTAACCTTAACCTTAACCTTAACCTAACCTTAACATTAACCTTAAAAGTCAGGTTTGGTCAAGTTTAGGGTTAGGTTAACGTCAAGGTCAAGGTTAAGGTTAAGGTTAAGGTTAATGTTAAGGGTTTGGTTTAGGTTAAGGTTAAGGTTAAGAGTAAAGTTAAGGTTAAGGTTAAGGGGTTAAGGTTAGGTTAAGGTGAAGTCAAGGTTAAGGTTAAGGAGGTAAGGTTAAGGTGGAGGTGAAGGTTAAGGTTAAGGTTAAGTTAAGGTTAGGGTTAGATTAAGGTTAAGTTAAGGGTAAAGTCAAGGTTAAGGTTAAGGTGAAGGTTAAGGTTATAGTTAGGTTAAGGTTAGGGTTAAGGTTAAAGTTAAGTTAAGGTTAAGGTTAAGGCTAAGGTTAAGATTATGGTTAAGGTTAAAGTTTAGGGTAAAGATAAGGTTATGGTTAAGGTTACGTTAAGGGTAAAGTCAAGGTTAAGGTTAAGGTTAAGGTTAAGCTTAGGCTATAGTGAAGGCTAAGGTTAAGACCCGTAACCTTATCCTTGACCTTACCCTTAATCTTAACCTTAACCTTTACGTTAACCTTACTAACCCCATAACATTAACTTTAACCTCAACCTCAGCCTTAACCATAACCTAAAACAAACCTTGACAAAACCCTAACCTTAAACCTAACCCTAACCCTAACCTTAACCATAACTTGACCATTAACCTAACCTTAACCTTAACTATACCCTTAACCTAATCTTAACCTTAACCTAAGCTTAACCTTACCCTTAACCTTGACCTTAACCTTAAATTAACCTAACCTTAACCTTAACCTTAACTATAACCTAACACTAACCTTGACCAAACCCTTAACCTTAACCTTAACCTCAACCTAACTATAACCTTACCCTTAACCTTAACCTTGACCTTAACTATAACCTAACCCTAACCTTGACCAAACCCTTAACCTTAACCTTAACCTGACTAAACCCGTAACCTGAGCCTTAACCTTAACCTTAACCTTGCCCTTAACCTTAACCTTAACCTTAACCTTAATCTAATCTTAACCTTAACCTTAACCATAACCCTAACCTTAACCTAACCTTAAACTTAACCTTAACCTTAACCATAACTCTAACCTTAACCTAACCTTAACCTAACTTTAACCTTAACCTCACCTTAATCTTAACCTTAACCTAACTATAACCTCACCCTTAACATTAACCTTGATATTAACTATAACCTATCCCTAAAATTGACCTTAGCCTTAACCTTAACCTTAACCTAACCTTAACCTTAACTTTACCTTAACCTTGAATTTACCCTTAAACTAACCTTAACCTTAACCTAACCCTTAACCTTGACCAAACATTTAACCTTAACCTTAACCTTAACTTTACCCTTAACCTAATCTTAGGCTTAACCTAACCTTAACTTTGACTTTACCCTTAAAGTAACCTTAATCTTGACCTTAACATGAGGTTAAGATTATCGTTAAGGGTAAGGTTAAGGGTAAGGTTAGGGTTAAGGTTAGGGTTAGGTTAAGGTTAAGGTTAGGTTAGGTTTAGGTTAGGTTCAGATTAATGTCAGGTTAAAGTTATGGTTAAGGTTAAGGTTAAGGTTAGGTTAGGGTGAAGGTTAGGTTAAGGTTAAGGTTAAGGTTAGGGTTAAGGTGAAGGGTAAAGATAATGTTATGGTTAATGTTAAGGTTAGGGTTAGGTTATAGTTAAGGTTAAGGTTAGGTTAAGGGTAAGGTTAGGTTAAGGTTAAGGTTAGGTTGTAGTGGAGGTTAAGGTGAAGATATGATTAAGGTTAAGGTTATGGGTTTGGTCAAGGTTAGGGTTAGGTTATAGTTAAGGTCAAGGTTAAGGTTAGATTATAGTGAAGGTTAAGGTTAAGATAAGGTTAAGGTTAAGGTAATGTTAATGTTAGGTAAATGTTAAGGTTAAGGTTAATGTTAAGGGTTTGGTTAAGGTTAGGGTTTGGTTATAGTTAAGGTTACAGGTTTATTTAGGTTAAGGTTAAGGTTAAGGGTAAGGTTAGGTTAAGGGTGAAGTTAAGGATAAGGGTTATGTGAAGGGTTTAGTCAGGTTAAATTTAAGGTTAAGGGTTTGGTCAAAGTTAGGGTTAGGTTCAAGTTACCGGTTTATTTTGGTTAAGTTAGGTTTAAGGTTAAGGTTAAGGTTAACGTTAAGGTTATGTTAAGGGTAGACTTAAGGTTAACGTTAAGGTTTGGTCAAGGTTAGGGTTAGGTTATAGTTAAGGTTAAGATAAGGTTAAGGATACGGTTAAGGTTAAGTTTAAGGTTATGGTTAAGGTTAAGGTTAGAAAAAGTTAAGATTAAGGTTAACGTTTGGTCAAGGTTAAGGTTAGGTTATAGTTAAATTTAAAGTTAAGATCAAGGTTAAGGTTAGGTTAAAGTTAAGATTAGGTTAAGGGTAAAGTTAAGGTTATGGTTAGGGTAAGGTTAGGGTTAGGGTTAGTGGAAGGTTAAAGTTAAGGTTAGGTTAAGGGTAAAGTCAAGGCTAAGGTTAGGTTAAGGGTAAGGGTTTGGTAAAGGTTAGGGTTTGGTTATAGTTAAGGTCAGGTTAAGGTTAAGGTTAAGGGTTTGGTCAAGGTTAAGGTTAGGTTATAGTTAAGGTTAAAGTTAAGGTTAGCGAAAGGTTAAGGTTAAGGGTTTAGTCAAGGATAGGGTTAGGTTATAGTTAAGGTTAAGGTTAGGTTAAGGTTAAGGTTATGGTTACGGGTTTAGTCAGGTTAAGGTTAAATTTAAGATTAGGTTAAGGTTAAGGTTAGGTTAAGTTTAAGGTTAAGGTTAAGATTAATGTGTTGGTTAAGGTTAATATTAGGTTAACGTTAAGGTTAAGGTTAGGATAAGGTTAAGATAAGGTTAAGGTTAAAGTTACGGTTAAGGTTAGGTTAAGGTTAAGCGTGAAGGTTAAGGGTAAGGTTAAGGTTAAGGTTAGCTTAAGGTCAATGTTAAGGTCTAGTTTGGTTAAGGTTAGGTTAAGGGTAAAGTCAACCTAACCTTAGGTTAGGTTCACTATAACCTAACCTTAACTATAACCTAACCCTAACCTTAACAAAACCTTAACCTTAACCTTAACTTAACTGTAACCTTAATCTTAACCTTAACCTTAAACTAACCTTATCCTTGACCTTAACTATAACCTAACCCTTACCTTGACCAAACCTTAACCTTAACTTTAACTTAACCTTAACCTTAACCTTAACCATCCCATAACCATAACCTTAACCTTAACGTTACCCTTAACCTTAACCTTAACCTTAACCTTACCCTTACCTAACTATAGCCTTACCCTTAACCTCAACCTTGACCTTAACTATAAGGTAACTTAAACCTTAACCTTAACCTTAATCCTAACGTTAAGCTTAACTTTACCCTTAACCTAATATTAACCTTACCCTAACCTTACCCTTATCCTTAACCTGAGGTTAATATTATGGTTAAGGATAAGTTAAGGTTAAGGGTAAGGTTAAGGTTAAGCTTAAGGTTACGGTTAAGCGTTTGGTCAAGGTTAGGGTTAGGTTATAGCTAAAGTCAAGGTTAAGGTTAAATTTATAGTTAAGGGTAAGGTTAAGGTTAAGGGTAAAGTTAAGGTTAAGTTAAGGTTAAGGAAAAGGTCAAGGTCAAGCTTAACATTAAGTAAAGGCTAACATAAGGTTAAGGGTAAGTTTAATATAAGGTTAAGGGTAAAGGTAAGGTTAAGGGTAAGGTTAAGGTTAAGGTTAAGGGTTTGGTCAACATTATGGTTAGGTTATAGTGAAGGTTAAGGTTAAGTTAAGGGTAAAGTCAACGTTAGGGTTAGATTATAGTGAATATTAAGGTTAAGTTAAGGGTAAAGTCAAGGTTAGGGTTAGCTTAAGGTTAATATTAGGTTAAGGGTAAAGTTAAGGTTAAGGTTATTGTTAAGGCCAATGTAAGATAAGGTTAAGGGTAAGCCTAAGGTTACAAGTTTAGTCAGGTTAAGGTTAAGGTTAAGATTAGGTTGACGGTAAGGTTAAGGTTAAGGGTAAGGTTAGGTTTAGGTTATAGTTAAGGTCAAGGTTAAGGTTAAGGGCAAGGAAACCCTTAACGTTAACCTTAACCTCAACCTTTACCCTAACCTTACCCTTAACCTTAAACTTAACTATAACCTAAACTTAACCGTGACCAAACCTTTAACCTTAACCTTAACTTGACTAAACCAGTAACATTAACCTTAACGTTACCATTAACATTCACCCTTAACCTTAGCCTTAACCTTAACCTTAACCTAACTAAACCCGTAACTTTAAACTTAACCTTAACCTGACTAAACCTGTAACCTTAACTTTAATATAACCTTAAACTTAAATTTACCCTTAACCTTAACCTTAACCATAACCATAACCTTACCCTTACCTAACTTTAACTTTAACCTAACTTTAACCTTAACTTTACTCTTAACCTTAAAATTAACCTTAACCTTAAACTTTATCTAACCTGAACGTTAACCTTAACCATAACCTTAACCTTAACCTTAACCTTTACCCTAACCTTAACCTTAACCTTAACCTTGACCAAACCCTTAACCTTAACCTTAACCTAACCTTAACCTTGACCTTAACTATAAGCTAACCCTCACCTTCACCAAACCCTTAACATTAACCTGACATGTAATCTTACCCTAACCTTAACCGTAACCTTAACCTTAAATTTACCCTTAACCTTAACCTCAATCTTAACCTTGACTTTACCTTAACCTAATGTTAAGGTTAATTTTAATTTAGGTTAATGTAAGGTTAAGGTTACGGTTAGGTCAAGGTTAAGGTTAAAGTTAACGTTAAGGAAAAGTTAATGTTAAGTTTAAGATAATATTAAGGTTAAGGGTTTGGTTAAGGTTAAGGTTACGTTATAGTTAAGGCTAAGGGTTTGGTCAAGGTTAGGGTTAGGTTATAGTTAAGGTCAAGGTTATGGTTAGGTTAAGGTTAAGGTTATGGTTATGGTTATGGTTAAGGTTAAGGTTAGGTTAAGGTTAAGGTTAAGGTTATGGTTATGGTTATGGGAAGCTTAAGGTTAATGTCAAGGTTAGGTTAAGGTTAAGGTTAGATTAAGGGTAAGTTTAAGGTTAAGTTTAAGGTCAAGGTCAAGGTTAACCTTAACCTAACCTTAACCTTACCTTAACCTTTACCTAAGCTTAACCTTAATCTTAACCTTGACGTTAACTATAACCTAACCCTAACATTGACTAAACCCTTAACCTTAACCTAGCTTAATTTTAACATTGACCTTGACCTTAATCCCCTTAACCTTACCCCCTTAACCTTAACCTTAACCTTAACCTCACAAATCTCGTAACCTTAACCTTAATCTTAACTTGAATAAACCTGTAATCCTTAACATTATCGTAACCTTACCTTAACATAACCGTAACCTTGACCTTAAACTTAACCTAACCTTAACCTTAAACTTAACTTTACCCTTAACCTAACCTTAACCTTACCTTTAACTATAGCCTAACCTAACCTTAACCTTAACTTAACATAATTTAACCTTGACCTAGCCGTAAAATTAAACTTAACCATAACCTTAACCTTAAACTTGACCTTAACGTTAACCTTACCCTTAACCTTCACCCTTAACCTTAACCTAACCCTAACCTTAACCTAACCTTAACCTCGACCTTAACCTAACCTTAATCTTAACCTTAACCTTAACCTTATCTTACCCTTAACCTTGACCTTAACCTTAACCTTACCTTTACCTTAACTTTAACCTTAACCTTCTCATAAGCATAACCTTAACCTTTGCATTACCCTTAACCTAACCTTAACCTTAACCCTAAACTAACCCTGACCTTGACCAAACTCTTAACCTTAACTATAACATAACTTTAACCTTAGCCTTTCCATAGCCATAACCTTAACCTTGACCTTGAATTTACCATTAACCTAACCTTAACCTTAACCCTAATCTTACCCTAACCATAACTTTAACTTTACTCTTAACCTAATCTTAACCTTAACCGAACCTTAACCTTATCCTTAACCTTGACCTTAAACTTAAGTTTAACTATAACCTAACCCTAACCTTGACAAAACCTTAACCTTAACCTTAACTTAACCTAACCTTAGTCTTAACCTTAACCATAACCTTAACCTTAATCTTAACCCTAACTATAACCCTACGCTAACCTTAACCCTAACCTTACCCTCAATGATAGATTGTAGACTTCTGTGGTGTATATTTTTAGATACAAAAGTTAGAATATCAACAGTCCTCCTTTTTTAGTCTACATTTTGAGTCTAAATCAAGACCCATCTTCAGGTCAAATCTGCAAAGAAGAGAAACGCTTAGGTTAAATAAATAGAGGAAAATATGATGAGGAAAAGAGACGACCAGTTAAGGTTATGTTAAGGTTAACCTTACCCTTAACCTTAACCTAAACTTAACCTTAACTATACCCTTAATATTCCCCTAACCTTAACCCTAACCTTAATTTTGAGCTTAACCTTAAGGTTAAGGTTACAAGTTTAATCAGATTAAGGTTAAGGTTAAGTTTAAGCTTATGGCTATGTGAAGGTTAATATTAGGGTAAAGTTAAGGTTAAGGGTTTGGTCAAGGTTAGGGTTAGGTTATAGTTAAGGTCAAGGTTAGGGTTAGGTTATAGTTAAGGTCAAGGTTAAGTTTAAAGTTAAGGGTAAGGTTCGGTTACGTTAAGGTAAGGTTAAGGTTACAGTTAAGGTTAAGGTTATAATGAATGTTAAGATTAAGACCCGTAACCTTAACCTTAACCTTGACTTTACCCTTAACCTAAGCCTAACCTTAACCTTAACCTTAACCTTATCTTAACCTTAACCTAACCTTAACCTTGACCTTAACCTAACTATAACCTTACCCTTAACCTTCACGTTGACCTTAACTATAACCTAACCCTAACCTTGACCAAACCCTTAACATTAACCTTAACCTTAACCTTTACTTAACCTTAACCTTGACCTTAACCTTAACCGTATCCTTACCCTTAACCTTAACCTAAACGTTCACCTTAACCTAACCTTAACCTTAACGTTACCCTAACCTTACCTTAACCTTAACCTTAACTTTACCCTTAACCTAACCATAACCTTAACCTAAGCTTAACCTTATCTTAACCTTAACTATAACCTAACCCTAACCTTGACAAAACCTTAACATTAACCTTAACTTTACCCTTAACCTAACCTTAACCTTAACCTTAACCTTGAATTTACCCTTAACATAAGCTTAACATTCACTATAACCTAACCTTAACCTTGACCAAACCCTTAACCTTAACCTTACCCTTACCTTGACCTTAACCTTAACTTTAACTATAAACTAACCCTAACCTTGACCAAACCCTTAACATTAACCTTAACCTTAACCTAACCTTAACCTTGACCTTAACTATAATCTAACCCTAACCTTGAACAAACCCTTAACCTTAACCTTAACCTGACTAAACCCTTAAGGTTAGGGTAGTTAAGGTTAAGGTCAATGTCAATGTTAAGGTTAAGTTATGATAAGGTAAGGTAATAGTGAGATTAAAGTTAAGATTAAGGGGGTAAGCCTTAACATTAACCTAACTAAACCTATAACCTTAACCTTAACCTAACATTAACCTTAATTAAACTCTTAACCTTAACCTTCCCTTAACCTTAACCTTAAGCTTACCCTTAACCTTCACCCTTAACCTTAACCTAACCCTAACCTTGACCTAAACCTTAACCTTAACCTTAACCTTAACCTTAACTTTACCCTTAAGCTAACCCTAACCTTAAAGTCAAGGTTAAGGTTAGATTAAGGGTAAAGTTTAGGTTATGATTAGGGTAAGGTTAGGTTAATGTTAAGTTTAAGGTTATTGTTAAGGTAAGGTTAAGGTTAAGGTTAGGTTTATGGTTAAGGTTACGGTTAGGTCAAGGTTAAGAGTTTAGTCAGGTTAAGGTTAAGGTTAAGGGTTTAGTCAAGGCTAAGGGTGAAGGTTACAGGTAAGGTTAAGGTTACGGTCAAGGTCAAGGTTAAGGTTAAGGGTAAGGTTAAGTTTAAGGTTAGGTTAGGTTAAAGTAAGGTTAAGGTTATGGTTAAAGTTAAGGTTCAGGTTAAGGTAAGGGTTAATATTGAGTAAAGGTTAAGGTTAAGGTTAATATTAAGGGTATGGTCAAGGTCAGGGTTAGGTTATAGTTAAGCTCAGGGTTAAGGTTAAGGGTAAGGTTATAATTAGGTTAAGGTTAACGTTAATGTTAAATTTAGATGAAGGTAAGGCTAAGGTTATGGATTTAGTCAGGTTAAGGTTATGGTTAATGATAGGGTAAGGTTAAGGTTAAAGTTGAGGTTAAGGTTAGAGTTAGGTTATAGTTAAGGTCAAGGTTACGGTTAGGGTTAATGTTAGGTTAAGGTTAAGGGTACGATTAAGCATTTAACCTTCTCATAACCTTAACCTTAACCTTAACATTACTTTAACCTAACCTAACCTTAACGTTATCCTTACCTTAACCTAACGTTAACCTTAACTTTCCCCGAACCTTAACCCTAACCTTAGCCTAACCTTACCATACCATTACCCTTAACCTTCAGCTTAATTTTAACCTAACCTTAACATTAAATTTACCCTTAACCAAACCTTAAACTTAACCTCAACCTAACCCTAACCTTGACCTTAACCTTAACCTTAACCTAAACTTAACCAAACCCTTAACCTTAACCTGACTAAACCCGTAACCTTAACTATAACCTTAACATTAACCTAACCTTAACGTTGACTTTACCCTTAACTTAACCTTAACCATGACCTTAACCTATCCTTAACCTTACCTTAAGGTTAGGTTAAGGTTAGGTAAGGCTAAGGTTAAGGTTGCAGATTTAGTCAGGTTAAGGTTAAGGTTAAAGTTAAGGGGGTAAGGTTAAGGTTAAGGTTAAGGTTAAGGTTAGGTTAAGGGTAAATTTATGGTTAAGGTGAAGGTTAAAGGTAATGTTAAGGTCAATTTTACAGGTTTAGTTAGGTTAAGTTTAAGGTTAAGGGTTTGGTCAAGGTTACGGTTAGGTTATAACTAAGGTTAAGGTTAGGGTTAACGTTAGGGTCAATGTTATAGTGGATGTTAAGGTTAATACTCGTAACCTTAACCTTAACCTTTACCTTTACCTTTACCTTTACCTTTACCTTAACCTTAACTTTAACTATAACCTAACCTTAAACTTTACCTTAACTATAACCTTAACCTTAACTATGACCTAACCTTCACCTTAACCTTAACTTTACCCTTAACCTTAACCTTAACTTTACCCCTTTAACCTTAACCTTAACCTTAACCTGACTAAACCTGTAACCTTAACCTTACCCTTACCTAACCTTAACCTTAAATTAACCTTAACCTTAACTTTACTGTTAACCTAACCTTAACCTTAATTATAACCTAACCCTAACCTTAAATTTAACCTTAACCTTATCTTAACCCTAACCTTGACCTTGACCTTAACTATAACTTAACCCTAACCTTGACCAAACCCTTAACCTTAACCTTAACCTGAATAAACCCGTAACACCTAACCCTAACCTTGACCAAACCCTGAACCTTAGCCTTAACTTTACCCTTAACCTAATCTTAACCTTAACCTAACCTTAACCTTGACTTTACCCTTAACCTAACCTTAACCTTGACCTTAACTTTTACCTAACCCTAACCTTGACCAAACCTTAACCTTAACGTTACCATTACCATAACCTTAACCTTAACTTTACCCTTAACCTTAACCTTAACCTTACTCTTACCTAACCTTAACCTTAACCTTAACTTTACCCTTAACCTTAACCTAACTAAACCCAAACTTTAACCTTAACCTTAACTTTACCCTTAAGGTTAGAGTAAGGGTAATTTTAAAGTTAAGGTTAAGGTTAAGATAAGGTTAAGGTTAGATTAAGGTTAAGGTTAAGGTTATGGGATTAGTTAGGTTAAGGTTAAAGTTAAGGTTAGGAAGTGAATGAGTTAAGGATAAAGTTGGACAAAGGTAGGTAAAGGTTAAGGGTAAGATTGAATGAGAGTTAGATCAGGTCAGGTTAACCTTCTTAAGCTGTTGAGCCTCAAAATTGTGCTTTCTTTCATTCCATTTTACCTCATTTTCCTTTGTCCATTGCTATTCTAGACCCAATTGATCAATGAATTTAGTTAAAATTACTTTTAGAATGATTTACATGACTGACTTGCTAAGTTTTGTGATTTTTTCCATTGTAAAGCATTTTGACCGGAACTAGCTGCAGAATGCAGACATTCCGTAGCTAACCGACGATTCTGCAGCTGTCTTCACGTTTGAGTATGTTCCAGGTGGCCTCTCAAGAAAAACCACATATGGGCATATTCCACGTCATGTCTACATGGTTCGTTGCTCACCATGAAGGAAGAAACGAATTCTGGGTATGGTTTTGGAACGTGGGAACATATTTAGGAAAGCAGACTTCTATTAGGACTGTCTCAGTC
>JAXQQM020066510.1:0-66775 GCA_034641835.2 Pinus albicaulis
TTTGTTTTACTCTACCGTAGTCCTTAATTTTTCTACTTTATTGTCATTGGTTCAAGTGCTATTTATTATTTCTATTGTAAATTGCACGCGGTAATTTTCTATTTTACAAGCTAATTTGCTACAATATCTTGATTGCATAAAAGCTAAGCTTACCTTCCTGATCATATTTGATGACTTAATACATTAGAACATCTTTAGGGCCCTTTGAACTCAAACTTAGTAATTACTTTCAAACCCACGATTAGTCCTAATTGTTTAATTCATTAATTGTGTTAGACTCCTATACCAATAGGTGTCATATTTCATGATTGACTTGATAGGCTATGTAATATGTTCATACCTTTTCTTGTTGCAAAGGTTTTCCATATTATCAAAAAATCAAAAAATTTAAAAAATGTAAAGAGGGTATACCCTAAAAGAAAAATCAAAGGGTGAAAAGAATAAAAATGGCCCAAAAAAGTAAAAGAAAATGAACCCCACCAAAAGAAAGGCCAAGGAAAGTGTGCAAGTCTAAATGCCACTACTTTTTGCTTTGATGTAATAAATAAATTGTGTGCAACTTGTATCTTATGCCACAATTTATGAATAGTCAAACAGTTTAAGCTTGGCTAGTTCATCTTTCAATTTTATGTTTTAGAGATAGAGAATAAAATATGACCAAACTGTTTAATCTTGGCAGATAAGTAGATAGGTAGAGTAAATAAAAAGAGCTCAACAGTTTAATCTGAGCCCTTGGATGTAATAAGGTTAGAATTAGATAGATTTCCATATGTAAAAGAAAAAGTGTGATAAGGGTTTTCCAGTTTAAGTGCACCCTAATAAAGAAGAAAAAATGGTAGGGTAAAGTAGGTAGGGTAGGTAGATGTTGTTGCAGAATTACATGTGATGAATAATGGCTTTAGATGTGTTAAATCTTTTACTTTCATCACAAGTGAAAAGGCACACAATACACTGGAAGAATTTCAAGCAAAGAAAAGTCAGATTATTAACTTCCCTTCTCATTTTTCCCTAAAAAGTTTCACTAATTTCCCCTAAGTACTAAGGTATTTAAAGATTAGAGGGGCTCAAGGCATTTCCTTGACTTTTGGAGGGACCGGACCCTCGGCCCAATAATTGGAAAAACCTAAGTACTTAAAATCATTCATCATGACATTCATTCACCTTTAAGAAATCTTTTCCTAAGTAAAATCCCATTTTACTTGGGAAAATCATGCAATATTTCACAAAAAACCCTATTCATGCAAGCATAAGTTAAATACATTACTTTAATGTTTTACACTTAGCGCTTTAGTTCATTTTTTCATATTAATTTCTAATTTTATTATTTAAATCCCCATATAAAATTCGCCCTTTTCCCGTATTATTTTAATAAAATCCCCAATAATTAATATCCCGCCCCTTTGGTTGAAAAATAACCATATAATTGCGTTAATTGTAATTAATTGGTTGAATTACCGATTAATTAAAAAACCCACTACCCCGCCATATAAAAGGGATTAATTAATCCTCATGATTAATTAATAACCTGTCCCACCAATATAATTGCCCCCGATATGATTAATTATATTAAATCACACTGGGCCCACCCTGTTATCTTTCTGTCATCTTCCTTTCCCAAGGACCGTCCGATCAACTCCTCTCAGATCTACGGTTATTACTCATATCGCTAGCCATCCACGTCCGAACGATAATGCGCGATGGCCAAGCGGTTTTCTGAACAGTGCCGCGCCACGCCTCATTCATCGTATGGAATCGCTCGCCCTCCACTAAAAACCGCCTTTCCGAAAAATCAGTGCTATGGAAACCACTTACCACCTGCCTCCCCTGACGAAACCTCCATACCTGCTGACGTCATCCACTAAAAAAATAAAAACCCGCCAGCCTTTTGAATTTGCAAATAAAAAAATCTGCCCGCATCATTTTCATTATTCTGTATAACGACTAGAGTCTCATGCAGAAAACTCCAAAACCAACTGTCGAACGCCATCAACTACCACCTTGCTGAGGAAAATTGCAGCCCAGCATTCAAAATTCATCTGCCATAGCTAATACCTGTTCAAATTACTGTTCATTTCCCAGGAAAATAGGTATTTACCTCAATTCCCGTCAAACTCTGTAAAATCCTGGTTTTTCTTTTAAATTCCACACAAGAAACTAAAACAAAGTTCAAAATTGATCTTCATTTTATTCCTCAAATCCCCAGAACTGCAATTATATTCCTAAACCTGTGATTGTGCCTGTTTTTCATAAAAAAACCCCAAATTCATTTCTGAATCCACAAGAACCAGAAATGGAGATTCCCGTGGCAGTGAATTTCACGCCCCTAAATTCCCCTCACAAAGATTTAGATTATCTACCTTTAGTAGACAGAGATTTCCAAATTAAACACCTAGTTCTCAGTGAAAATCCCCTTCGAATTTTTTGCTACTGCAGAGATAATTACTTGAAAGGTTCTGATATTTTTGGATTATGGGAATCCAATCTTCCCATGTACCTTCTCCCCTCAATCCAAATTTTCCCTGAGATAATCCATTACTATCATGCAAACTATGATCCCAATCAAAAAGCAGTTTTGACCCCGAGTCAGACTATCCTTTTTCCCATAACTGCTCAGTCTATCAACGAGATGTTGCAATTTCAACTTGGTCAAGCCCTCACTCCCCTGTCCATGGGAGAATTACTTGAGAAATCTACCAAATTATCCCATGAAGAGTTAAATCGTCTCTGCCAGACTTTCATGTTACCAGAACATCAGCCCAAAGGCCCTCCCCCTTATGGTTATACCTTCTTCACTGATGTGGGCAGACTTATTCTAAATATGATATCCTCTATAATGGGTTTCAATACTAGTGAGTATGTTGACCAATTAACCCTAGTATTGTTGTTTATTTTTATCCCTGGAAAGCCCCCTGCTGTCAAGTATGATTTTTCTTCCTACATTGCAGACAAAATCCATGATCAGTTCATGAGATTAGAGAATGAATGAGTGTTCAAGTATTCTTCTGTTATTTATCATCTCATGCTTTATTACCAATCTGAAAGTTTCCCTTTCCATGTCAAAAAGCTTGATGCCAAAGGAAACCCTAGGTCTGTTATCTTCTGATCTGCCATTACTCATAATTCCCCTAATTCCCCTTATTCCTACAATGAGTTTGTTGACCTATTTGTACACCCTGCAACCACCTTGTTGACAGGAGTTTCTCCTCCAAGATTCAACAGTGAAATCAAGAAAATTCTTCAACTTTCAAAGCAATATCAGATAGGTCACTGGTACCTATACCAAAATCACACAGAAATTAGAATCTATGGATGTGAGTTATGCCCATTCAAGTTGCCAAAATATGTCCCAATAAGACTCTTTGCATTAGAGTATTTCAGACAAATGATTAATTCAGATATAATTCATTTTTGCAATGCAAAGAAAAAGGCTCAACTCAGGATTAAAATTCAGCTAGGTCCCTTTGTCTGCAACTCTAGAGATGCTGGAAAGGAAGCTGAAAGAATATTAGAAGATTATCTTAAATTACAAAAAAGTTTCTAATGGGTACCTTATGACCCAAATAGCTTCATTTGTGATAGAAGAATGAAAAACAAACTATCACCATACATTCATCAAAGAATCCCAGAAATTGAACAGTATTGCAATGTGGATGAATGGATGGAAGGAACATTGATAGAACAGGATAGTGAGCAGGTCAATGTTGAAAATGTAATGAAAGACCTTGAAAAAATACTTGACCTAGACTCTTTTGGACAGTTACAAATACCAGGTTTTGGTTCTTCTTCTGCTAGGACTTCTCAGCAAAATTTACAGGAAATCAGTGCATTGGCTACAGTAGCATCTAAAGGAAAAGAGAAAGAGGTTGATATCCAAATTACAGAAAAATTTACAATGACATAATAGCCTCAGACTTCTAAAGAACAGGGTCAAGTACATATTCCCCCTACTCAGACCAATGTGGCAGAAGTGTCAATTTTACAAACTCCTCTTAATGTAGAAAAGGGTAAAAAGAGAGATGTTGAAGCAGCTACTCCTGTCATTGGATCTTCTGGACAGCCTAATGTTAAAAGACAAAAATTGAATCCTCTTCCAGAAATGGAATCTATTCATGAAATCCCTACTAGTAAAACACAAGAAGAATTGGGTAGTCAGAAAACAGGTTCAATCAGTGGGACATCCACTACTTTACAGAGAAAATAGCTGCAAAGGCAGCAAAGTGCAAAAGTGTCATCTTTCAAAACACATGTGAAAGAGGCCTGGGACATTAAAAGAAAATTCATAAATATAAAGGCTAGAAATGATCCACTCAGATTTCAAGTGTACAATCAATGTTTGAATATGGCTCCTAAGAATCAACAAAGATTGATGTCAGCCTATGACATTCAACAAGGTAAAATGATAATGAGTCACTTCAAACCCAAAGTGAAGCAACCTCAAACCGCTGCAAATTATATCAGGACTAATTTTGAAGTCTTAGCAAAGGATATTCATCCTTTGGATCAAATTGAGCTGCATAAACAGACAAGTGAGATGATTTATTCTACTCTAACCGATAAATCAATGATGACCCAAAAATTGCAGGATTCTTTGGAGAATACTAATGCTCAACTAAGTCTTGAAAAGGCATCTTCTCAGGCTAAAGACAACAGGATAAAAACTTTGGAGGAAATCATTATTGAATTGGGTCATGATCCCAAGGATGTCAAAGGTATAGAAACTTTGATCAAGAAAAAAGATGATGATATTGCAGCCTTGAGAAAACAATTGAAGTTACCAGCCTCAAGACATCCACAGACTGCAGAAATTATAAAGCAAAATTCTGAAGAAGAATTGATGGACTTGCTCTTGAAACTAAATGAGCAACTTAATGAAACAGAAAAAGAGCTTGAAAAGGCATTGAAAGATAAGCAGTCAATTACTCCAGCCTCTACAACTGAAATGATTGCAGGTACTACAACAACATGTCAGCCAACAGAATTGTCACAGGTAAATACTTCAAATTTAAGTACAGAAGAATTAATAAAGTCAATGGAGGAAATGAAACTCCAAGTGACAAAGCTACAGAGAACAAAGGTGCAACTCACTAGTTTAGAACAAAAATATGATCTCTCGAAAATGAATGTTGCAGATAAAACAAGAGAGGTCAACAAATTGGAAAAGTTGGTCAGCAAGTTGGAAAAGGATCTCACATTGGAGAAACCTTTAAAGGAAATAAATGAAATTATTTGGGACAACATCATCCAGTCAATAAGAGATGTCTGGCCCTAAATTCAAATAATGCATGAACAGAATGATTTAGTCAAATTGGATATAGAAAAATTCCTAAGAGCAAGAGAAGAATTGGGAAACAGGTCTGATGAAGCCAATGAACTCATCCGTTTTCTAAATACTCAGAACAAGCAGCAACTTGAAGAACTTGGCATTCAAGACAAGACAGGAACCATTTTGGAAATAAAAAGAGTTTTTACCAAAAGAACTCTGATGCAGAATCTAGAACGAAGATGTTCTGATATGCAAGAAGAAATTACTGCCTTCAGAAAAAGATTTGATATTTTGTTGAATAAAGGATTTCCCAGTCCTTTAGTTTCAGAAGATAAATTGATGGACCTGGAAAGTTATGTTGAAAAATTGGACAAGCATGCTGACAATCAGGCCAGTACCTCAACTAGTTCATCAACAGCAGCATTGCCTACAGGAAAAAGTCTTCATGATAGATTGGAAAATTTGTTTTATCTCAAGCATGAAGTAAAGCATTTATTCCCAATTCAACCTACTTTATTTAGGTATACAGAGACTGATGAAACTCTGAGAAAGCTGCAAAGAACCAGAATACCGGAATATAAATGGTGGGAAGAAATGTTAGAAATTTTGTAAAAAATATCCTTACATGAATTTTTGATTATGTACTATAGTAAGTCATGATAAAGAAGGATAAAAGGGATGAATAAAAGTCAAAGAGTATGAGAGTAAGACTGACAGCTGCCATTTAGTTATCAAGAGGATAGCAATGGTTCAAATCATAGGGCCTGCCTCCAGCACATTCTCAAAAGAAGGAAACATCACAACATCAGTTACCATTTTTCTTATCTACGAGACCATCTGTCTCTATTTTATTGTAATATACTTGTGAGTCATCCTAGATTATATCTCAAGTTGTTATGGGATATTTTTTGTAACTTTTTATATAAATACTCCCTTAATCGGAGTATTCAGGATGGGATTTTTAGACTTTGCTGTAACATTGACTATTTGGAATAAAGAGTTGTTGGAGAGATTTTTTGTGGCTAGATGGATGAGGAATTGATGCGAAAGACTTTTTACAGGATTCATGTGTCAGACTACGGATCAATAAGTCATCTATCTCTTATGTGTTGAAATCTTTATATTTGTTTACTATATCATCTGTGTTTCATTTCTGAATGATTAATGAAAATGAATAAATCAGAAAGTGCTTAAGTGTAATCTGATTTTAATCATTATTGTTCTAAATATTTTCTTCTAAACTGGTTTAAACAATGAATTCTTAATTGCTCCTGTTTTTCTAGTTTAAGCATTTTGATTATTTAATAAAGAATACTTAATTGATCTTTGTTAATAATCACTCAATTTTCCTTCTTTTGAATGTGTTGAAAGATTCTTGATTGCCTTTCATCCATTTGAGTTCATCCCATTCATTTTAAGATCTATAATTGTTCCCTGTTAGATTATTTTTCCCTGTGAAACCATCTTTTGCTAAAAGAATTAATCCAGTTAAGTAATCCTTTTTTACTCCATTAGCCCAATGGACTAAACTACTCAACCTTGCCCTCAGCTATTGAATTCCACCACCCAAACTTAATCAAAACCCCTGGACTTTATAACTAGCCTGATATCTTCTAAAACAAAGCTAAATTATATAGAGAGAGCCCTCTCTGGGTACAGATTGGCTAGATTCTGTGCCTAAAAGTTTGTTTGTGGTTACCTCGGACCCCTTTCCTCTTCCCAACAACTTCAAGGAAAATCTGAGTGATAACATAGTGGCAACTCCACTGGGGAATGAATAATTTTATTATTACTATTGTTTACTTTATAAACTACAGACGAAGCCTGAAGTTAGCCAGGTAGCTTTTGAACTGCTTTTGCTCTACAATTGCATAGTAAATAAATGCTACTTCAGTCTATCTCTGGTATAGTTTATGAACTGAACTTTGGTTTCAGACATTTGATCATTTCCTCTAGTTAAATAAAATCTTTAAGAAAATTTAAATCCAATATCTGAAACCTCTTAAAGATATTATTGAAGTTGTATTATTCATTTCATTTAAACCAAAAAACGAAAAATATCACTTAGAAAACTGGCTTCAGAAAGGACTCGTTACACTAGGGCTAATCCTGACCCAAATCCACCACCTGTGTTCAAAAATCCGAATTTGATTCCCAAAATTCTTAGAAGACAAGATAGTCAAGAAAGCTCTGGAAGTTCTCGACCTCTCTATATATCAATATCCTGTCCAGTGAAGTGGATTTATCTTGAGGACGAGCCTTTTGACGAGCAGTTTGAAACATCTTTATTTGTAAATTTTTCTGAATTTGAGTTGTCCAATTTGGTTCCAGACCCAGTATTTCTTGAAGATTTACAATTTGAATTTGTTACTTCACATCTTGATAAAAATTTGCGAAATTCCATACAATCTGAGTTTACCTCTGAAGAAACTTCAAATATTTTTGTGATCACTTCAACTTCTCCCAGTTCATCAACATTTCATCAAACATCTCAACCTCAAACTACCCCTTCTACTCCTCCATCCACCACTCATAGACCAACCTCACTTGTTATTTCATCACTACTTCTTCTAATGGCAAACATATATGCTCCCTTAAGATTAGCAGCCAATCTAGGGGCTATGCCTCAAGATTACCAAAGTAAGATCACTCCTTTTGATGGTTCTGGTACTTACACTGCACAACATCATACTAAAAAGATGACCGATTATTTTGAAATTTATGAAATAGATACTGATGATGTAAGAATGAGAATTTTTGTCCAAAGTCTTTCCGGAGAAGTCATAACCTGGTTCAGGGCTGTTCCTACAAACAATGTTGCTGAGTTACCAGCTCTTTATAGAACATTTTTAAACAGATGGGAAAAGAAGAAAGACCCTCTTCAAATTTTATTAGACTTTGGAAAACTAAAGAGAGGACCAAATGAGATTGTGCAAGATTATGTCACCAAGTTCAATGAGGCTTACAATGTTGTTCCCCAAAATCTTAGACCTCCTCCAGATTCAGTATTAATCAAATTCCCTGATGGATTTGATTCTGATATAGCGTATCAGCTTAGGGAAAGAGCTCCTCAAAATTTAGAAGAAATGCAAAGTATAGTTGTTAGCGTTGAAGCTAACCTGATAGAAAAATGAGCTAGAGCCAGAGCTGAAAGGAGAATTCCTATAAACGAAGAACCCACGGCTTTTGAGAAGAAACTAGATGCTATTATCAAAGGAATGAAAAGGCTAGGAGATAAAGTAGAAACGATTGAAAAAATAAAGCTCCTTGGGATGGTCAACCTAGAAATACTGTGAGAAATCCGAACTTCAGGAGAAACCAAAATCAAAATATTGGAAAAACTGGTCCTAACCAAAATATTAGGCCCCCATTCCAGGAAAATTATGTTGAAGGCTCAACTTCTGAAGAACCAACTGAAGATGTTCAAATAAACAATGTCACTGAAGGTGAGAATGAACCAGAAATTTTCTTGACCCAAGAGGATCAAGAGGCTCATATTCTTAAGAAATTTCAAACCCAGTCAGGAGAATCATTTGAATTTAAGGAAGGATATGATACAGCCATCTACGAAGTTCATAAGCAATACAATTTGAGGAGCAGAAGAGTTGATGTTCCAGAAGCAAGTAAACAGAAAACTGAAAAACAACCCTTCAAAGGTAAAATTAATACTGCCCCCTGTAAATATTCTTTCCAGATCAGATCCTAATCCTACCAACCCAATAATTGAAGATGTATTCGATACTCAACTGAATAACAGACAGCTTTCCAATACTCTTCCTCCCAAAGGAAATGTAGAGGAACCTCTAGAAGTTGATTCGGAAACAACTTCAGCACACAACCCCACTCCTGAAAAGGAGAAAAACACTGAAAACATAGAAAAAGACAATCCAACTATTCGAAATACAAAGCCTCAAACCGAGAAACCTTTTAATCTGGAAGCTGAAGTAGGCAAAATAAAGATATTTGTTCCATTTTCTGAATTAGCTAAACATGATGTCTACAGAAGCCAAATTTATAAATCACTCAACATTATTGGAAGTGATGATTCAGTAAATGTTTTTGATGATCAACCTAGATTATTATTTGGCCCTGAAGTAAATGGAAAACTAGAAAGTGGAGGAACTCCTCCATTTTATGTGAGTTTGAATATAAATGATAAAATACTTCATAATGCCATGCTTGATTCTGGGGCATCTCACAATCTAATGCCCAAGGCTGTAATGGAAATATTAAACTTAGACATCACCAGACCATATAAAGATCTCTTTTCTTTTGATTCAAGTCAGGTGAGATGTTTAGGACTAATCAAAGATTTGTGTGTTACATTGGTTCAATACCCTGCGAAAACCATTTTGATGGATATAGTAGTAGCAGATATTCCTCCAAAATATGGTATGCTATTGTCCAGATCTTGGGGTGAAAAACTCGAAGGATCTCTTCAATTAGACATGTCATATGCTACTATTTCAGTGTTCGGCCAACCTAAGAGACTATACAGAGAAACCTTGATGAAATATGTAGTCAGTAGTTAGGAGAAATCTGAAAATTTCCCCATCTACTCAGTACACTCTGATATGGACTCATTTATTCTTTATAATGCTGAATCTGATCTTCCAACTGAATTAGAAGTTCCAGCAACAGAACCAAAAGAAATAGCAAATCAAAAATCTAGTGTTCAAATCCAGGAAATCTCTGAAGAAAAAGAAACATCAGAAACCCAAGAAAAACTAGAAAAAAGTAAAAAATCAGATCTCACTGTTAAGAAAGTTCCTGAAACGCCTGATACAAATTATGAACATGAAATTCTTTGGCATTTAGAATTTGATGGTTCAGTTAATAAGTTAGGAGCAGGAGCTGGAATTTGGATACATAACCTTGAAAATGATCATGCTGAAGGCCATGCTTACAGATTGAACTTTAAATGCACTAATAATATGGCAGATTATGAAGCTCTTTTAATAGGGCTTAAACTTGTCAAAAATTTAGGGGCAATTAGAGTATCTGTCATAGGAGATTCTGATTTAATCATTCAAAAGATCAATGGTGACTTTCTGACAAAAGATCCCAGATTAAGAGAATATAGAGGAACAATTATAGAGATTCTCAATACTTTTCTACAGGCTCAGCTTGCCAAAATACCAAGAAAGCAAAATTTGCATGCTCATAGTCTTGCAATGTTTGCTAGCACTTGTAAATTACCTTTCGAACCTAATCATCAGTTCACAGCTGAGATTAGACACATACTTGCTATACCAGACAATTTTAAGAATTGGAAAGTGTTTGTAAATGACAATCAGATTAATAATTTTCTGACTTTAGAGAATGAATTTTCTAACAGTAACATAGATGAAGATACAATCATTGAATCTGATCAAATAAATGAACAAGAAACAGACATTTCAAAAGAAAGTGCAACTCAAATGCTTCATCCAACGAAGTTCACCAAAAAAGAAATGCAAGACCTCAAACAAATGGAGGTTGATGAGATTATAGAAGATGAATCTAAAATCATTAATTTGAAAGATAATCATTTTCCTAAAGGATTAACTCCTTTGGAAGATCTTTTCGACTCTAATGATATTCCAAAGAAACCCAAAATGGAAACATTAAAAGCTGATATTGAGGAATATAATATGGAGACTGAAGATAATCCTAAAATAATAAAGTTATCAAAATCTTTGCCTCCTGATCAAAAACCAAAATATGTTGAACTAATAAGAGAATTCCAGGATGTCTTTGCCTGGAGTTATGAAGATTTGAAATCATATGATACCTCTATAATTCAACATACAATACCTCTAAAACCAGATCAAAAACCATTTAAGCAGAAACTCAGAAGAATCAATCCTGTATTGTTGCCTTCAATTGAAAAAGAAATCAAACGAATGTATGAAGCAGGGATAATTGCTCGTATCAGGTTTTCAGAGTGGGTGTCTAACTTAGTCCCTACTAGGAAGAAAACTGGAGAGATCAGTTTATGTGTTGATTTAAGAAATGTTAATAAGGTTTCTTTGAAGGATAATTACCCTTTGCCCAAAATGGATCACATTTTACAAAGGGTAGTAGGTGCTTCAAGGATTTATCTTCTAGATGGGTTCTCAGGATATAACCAAATTCTGGTTCATCCTGATGACTAGGAAAAAACAGCTTTCACAACACCATGGGGTACATTCAAGTACGTTAAAATGCCATTCGGACTTAAAAATGTTGGAGCAACCTTCCAAAGAGCAATGGACATTGCGTTTGCAAAAGAAATTCATGACTTTCTTGTTATCTATCTGGATGATTTAACTGTTTTTTCTAAATCAGATCAACAACATTTGGACCATCTCAGACAAGTATTCATAAAATGCAGAAAGTATGGTATCTCTTTGAATCCAAAAAAGTCCTTGTTTGGTCTTGAAGAAGGTAAACTCTTGGGCCATATCATTTCCAAAGATGGTATTAGAATTGATCCTGCTAGAATAGAAGCTATATTGCAGATACCTCACCCTAGAAATGTTAAAGAACTTCAAGCTTTCATAGGAAAAATCAATTTTTTGAGAAGATTCATATCTAGCTTAGATGAATTAATTAGATTGCTTACTAACATGTTAAGAAAGGATTCAAGTATTAAATGGACAGTAGAATCCAAACAAGCATTTGAAGAAATTAAAATGGCTTTGACTAGAACACCAGTTCTTACCAGTCCACAATTTGATAGAGACTTCATAATATTTTCATTTGCATCAGAACATACTGTAGCAGTTGTTTTATTACAAAAGGATGATCAAGGATGTGAAAAACCTATAGCCTTTTTTAGTAAAGCACTAAGAGATGCATCATTAAAATACAATATCATGGAAAAACAAGCTTTTGCACTCATAAAAGCCATCAAAGATTTTAGAATCTATATATTGTATTCTCATGTGATAGCCTATGTACCAAATGCTGTTGTCAAGGACATCTTAACTCAAGATGGAATTGAGGGCAAAAGAGGTAAATGGATTGCTACCATATTAGAGTATGATATTGAGATAAAACCTAAAAAACTGATAAAAGGACAGGGATTGGCTCAACTCATGACAGAAACTAATTGCCAAGCCCTGGATATTAATGAACTGGATAACGAACAGGAGATGGCGACTCCACAAATCAGCCAGGCCTTCTTAGATTCACCTTGGTATGCTGATATAATTTATGTATTGTTAAACCTGCAGGCTCCTCCAGGGTTATCCAGAACAAAAAAGAGGTTTTTAAAGATGACATCTTTGAAGTATTGTATTTTAGATAATGTTCTCTTTTGGAAAAATCATGATGGTATTCTATTGAATTGTTTGTTAAAAGATGAAGCTGACAAGGCTCTCAATGAATTCCATGCAGGAGACTGTGGTGGACACCTTTATTGGAAATCAACTGCAGATAAGATCCTAAGAGCTAGATTTTATTGGCCAACCTTGTTCTCTGATGTAAATAAATTTGTCACTGCTTGCCATAAATTTCAAAATTTTGAAGGCAAGAGAAAACTATTACCTTTACCCTTGAAACCAATTTCCACTGAAAAACCTTTCCAACAATGGGGCCTGGATTTCATTGGAGAAATCCATCCTCCTTCTTCTGGCCAACACAAATGGATCCTCACTGCCACAGACTATTTTACTAAATGGATTGAAGCAATTCCTTCTAGACAAGCCAATGACACTGTGATTATAGGATTCCTAGAAACCAATATATTATCAAGATTTGGTTGTCCTGAGAAAATTATAACTGATAATGCTGCTGCCTTCAAATCTAAGAAGATGATAAGTTTCTGTAATAAATATCATATCACCTTAGGCCATTCCACAGCCTATTACCCTCAGGGTAATGGACTGGCTGAATCCTCCAACAAGAGTCTCATTAATATTATTAAGAAATTATTGGAGGAAAATAAGAAAAATTGGCACAAGAAACTTATAAATGCACTATGGGCAGACAGAATCACCACCAAAAAATCTATTGGGACCAGTCCTTATGAGTTATTCTATGGTATTGAGGCTGTATTTCCTTCATCTTTAGGAGTTCCTGTAATGAAATTACTTCAAGAAGCTCAGGTTGAACTAAATGATATTCAAAGAAAAATAAATCAAACTATCAATTTGCAGCAAACCAGAGAAGAAGTTTATCAAAGATCCTAAGTATTACAGGAGAAACTAAAGAAGATATTTGATAAAAGGACCAAGGTAGAAGATTTCCAACTGGGAAACAAAGTTTTAAGATGGGATTCCAGAAGAGAGGATAAGGGAAAACATGGGAAGATTGATTTCCTGTGGAAAGGAGCTTACATTATTCATGCTTTACAAGGAAATAATACATATTTTCTAAAAAAATTGGATGGTATAAAAACTGAGGAAGGACCAGTTAATGGTCAAATGTTGAAACACTACTTTGATCCTATTTATTAGGATATCCTGATTTTTAACATGTACATACTATATCCTTTGTAATGCATCAGTTTGGATTGGATAGTAACCTACTGGAGTTGAAGCCCGAGGAGAAGGCCCTAAGCTTCAGAAGTATTATTGTCATACATACAATAAAGAAACAAGCAGAATAAGATTTCATGGTTTAGTCAAAATCATTCTGAGGGCAACTGACTTGCTTTTTTTGACTTTTCACCAGGAAAAGCCATCCCCAAGTGGAGCCCGTGTTAGACTCCTATACCAATAGGTGTCATATTTCATGATTGACTTGATGGACTATCTAATATGTTCATACCTTTTCTTGTTGCAAAGGTTTTCCATATTATCAAAAAATCAAAAAAATTAAAAAATGTAAAGAGGGTATACCCTAAAAGAAAAATCAAAGGGTGAAAAGAATAAAAATGGCCCAAAAAAGTAAAAGAAAATGAACCCCACCAAAAGAAAGGCCAAGGAAAGTGTGCAAGTCTAAATGCCACTACTTTTTGCTCTTTTGTAATAAATAAAATTGTGTGTAACTTGTATTTTATGCCACAATTTATGAACAGTCAAACAGTTGAAACTTGGCTAGTTCATCTTTCAATTTTATGTTTTAGAGATAGAGAATAAAATCTGACCAAACTGTTTAATCTTGGCAGATAAGTAGTTAGGTAGAGTGAATAAAAGGAGCTCAACAGTTTAATTTGAGCCCTTGGATGTAATAAGGTTAGAATTAGATAGATTTCCATATGTAAAAGAAAAAGTGTGATAAGAGTTTGCCAGTCTAAGTGCACCCTAATAAAGAAGAAAAAATGGTAGAGTAAAGTAGGTAGGGTAGGTAGATGTTGCAGAATTACATGTGATGAATAATGGCTTTAGATGTGTTAAATCTTTTACTTTCATCACAAGTGCAAAGGCAGACAATACACTGGAAGAATTTCAAACAAAGCAAAGTCAGATTATTAACTTCCCTTCTCATTTTTTCCTAAAAAGTTTCACTAATTTCCGCTAAGTACTAAGGTATTTAAAGATTAGAAGGGCTCAAGGCATTTCCTTGACTTTTGGAGGGACCGGACCCTCGGCCCAATAATTGGAAATGCCTAAGTACTTAAATTCATTCATCATGACATTCATTCACCTCTAAGAAATCTTTTTCTAAGTAAAATCCCATTTTACTTAGGAAAATCATGCAATATTTCATAAAAACCCTCCTCATAAAAGCATAAGTTAAAAACATTAACCTAATGTTTACACTTAGCGCTTCTTTCATTTTTCATATTAACTCCTAATTTTATTATTTAAATCCTTATTAAAATTCCCCCTTTTCCCGTATTAATTTAAATATAAAAATTTCCCATAAACTATATATTCCTCCCATTGGTTGAAAAATAACCATATAACTTTAATTAATTGGTTAAATTTCCAATTAATAAACCAACCTGACCCCCCCACCATATCAATAAGGGTTAATTAATCCTGATGATTAATTAATAACCAGTATCTGCCAATCGAATCATCCCCGATGCGATTAATTCATAATAAATCACATTGGGCCCACTCGTTATCTTTCTGTCATCTCGTCACCCCGACCACCGTTCGATCAATAAATCTGAGATCAACGGTTATTACTCATATCGCTAGCCATCCTCTTTCAAACGATAATGCGCGATGGCCAAGCAGTTTTTTGGATCGTACTGAAACCGCTTACCACCTGCCTCCCCTGAGGAAACCTCCGTACCTGTTGACGTCATTCATTAAAAAATTAAAAACCCGCCAACCTTTTGACTTTGTGAATAAAACAAATGTGCCCGCGTCATTTTCATTGTTCTACGACCAGAGTCTCATGCAGAAAACTCCAAAATCAACTGTCGAAGCCATCAACTGGCACCTTGCTGAGGAAAATTGCAGCCGAGCATTCATAATTCATCTGCCATATCTAATCCCTGTTCCAATTACTGTTCCTTTCCCGGAAAACAAGTATTTACCTCAATTCCCGTCAAACTATGTAAAATCCTAGTTTTTGTTTTGAATTCCACACGAGAAACTAAAACAGAGTTCAAAATTGATCTTCATTTTATTCCTCAGACCCCCGGAACTGCAATTATATTCCTAAACCTGTGATTGTGCCTGTTTTTCATAAAAAACCTTGAATTCATTTCTGAATCCACAAGAACCAGAAATGGAGGTTCCCGTGGCTCTGAATGTCGCACCCCTCAATGCCCCTCACAAAGATTTATATTATCTACCTTTAGTAGAAAGATATTTCCAAATTAAAGACCTGGTTCTTAGTGAAAATCCCCTTCGAATTTTTTGCTACTGTAGAGATAATTACTTGAAAGGTTCTGATATTTTTGGATTATGGGAATCCAATCTTCCCATGTACCTTCTCCCCTCAGTCCACATTTTCCTTGAGATAATCCATTACTGTCATGCAAACTATGATCCCAATCAAAGATCAGTTTTTTCCTCGAGTCAGTCTATCCTTTTTCCCATAACTGCTCAGTCTATCAACGAGATGTTGCAATTTCAACCTGATCAAGCCCTCACTCCCCTGTCTATGGGAGAATTACTTGAAAAATCTACCAAATTATCCCATGAAGAGTTAAATCGTCTCTGCCAGACCTTCATGTTACCACAACATCAGCCCAAAGTCCCTCCCCCTTATGGTTATATCTTCTTCATTGATGTGGGTAGACTTATTCTAAATATTATATCCTCTATAATGGGTTTCAATAGTAGTGAGTATGTTGACCAATTAACCCTAGTATTGTTATCAATTTTCACCCTTGGACAGCCCCCTGTTGTCAAGTATGATTTTGCTTCCTACATTGCAGACAAAATCCATGATCAGTTCATGAGATTAGAGAATGAAAGAGTGTTCAAGTATTCTTCTGTTATTTATCATCTCATGCTTTATTATCAACCTAAAAGTTTCCCTTTCAATGTCAAAAAACTTTATGCCAAAGGAAATCCTAGGTTTGTTATCTTTTGGTTTGCCATTACTCATAATTCCCCTAATTCCCCTTATTCCTACAATGAGTTTGTTGACCTATTTATACACCCTGCAACCACCTTGTTGACATGAGTTTCTCCTCCAAGGGTCAACAGTGAAATCAAGAAAATTCTTCAACTTTCAAAGCAATATCGGATAGGTGACTGGTACCTATACCAAAATCACACAGAAATCAGAATCTATGGATGTGAGTTATGCCCATTCAAGTTGCCAAAATATGTCCCAATGAGACTCTTTGCATTAGAGTATTTCAGACAGATGATTAATTCAGATATAATTCATTTTTGCAATGCAAAGAAAAAGGCTCAACTCAGAATTAAAAGCCAATTAGGTCCCTTTGTTTGCAACTCTAGAGATGCTGGGAAGGAAGCTGAAAGAATCTTAGAAGACTATCTTAAATTACAGAAAAGTTTCTATTGGGTACCTTATGACCCAAATAGCTTCATTTGTGATAGAAGAATGAAAAACAAACTATCACCATACATTCATCAAAGAATCCCAGAAATTGAACAGTATGCCAATATGGATGAATGGATGGAAGGAACATTGATAGAACAGGATAGTGAGCAGGTCAATGTTGAAAATGTAATGAAAGACCTTGAAAAAATACTTGACCTAGACTCTTTTGGACAGGTACAAATACCAGGTATTGGTTCTTCTTCTGTTGGGACTTCTCAGCAAAATTTACAGGAAATCAATGCATTGGCTATGGTAGCATCTAAAGGAAAGGAGAAAGAGGCTGATATACAAGTTATAGAGAAATTTAAAATGACATAATTGCCTAAAACTTCTAAAGAACAGGGTCAAGAACAAATTTCTCCTACTTAGACCAATGTGGCAGAAGTGTCAATTTTACAAACTCCTCTTAATGTGGAAAAGGGTAAAAAGAGAGATGTTGAAGCAACTACTCCTGTCAGTGGATCTTCTGGACAGCCTAATGTTAAAAGAAAAAAATTGAATCCTCTTCTAGAAGTGAAATCTGTTCATGAAATCCATGATAGTCAAACACAAGAAGAATTGGGTAGTCAGCAAACAGGTTCAATCAATGGGACATCCACTACTTTAAAGAGAAAGGAGCTGCAAAAGCAGCAAAGTGCAGAAGTATCATCTTTCAAACCACTTGTGAAAGAGGCCTGGGACATTAAAAGAACATTCATAAATATAAAGTCTAGAAGTGATCCACTCAGACTTCAAGTGTACAATCAATGTTTGAAGATGGCTCCTAAGAATGAACAAAGATTGATGTCAGCCTATGACATTTAACAAGGTAAAATGATAATGAGTCACTTCAAACCCAAAGTGCAGCAACCTCAAACCGCTGCAGATTATATTAGAAATAATTTTTAAGTCTTAGCAAAGGATATCCATCCTTTGGATCAAATTGAGCTGCATAAACAGATAGGTGAGATGATTTATTCTAATCTAACAGATAAATCAATAATGACCCAGAAATTTCAAGATTCTTTGGAGAATACTAATGCTCAGGTAAGTCTTGAAAAAGCATCTTCTCAGGCTAAGGACAACAGGATAAAAAATTTGGAGGAAATCATTATTGGATTGGATCATAATCCCAAGGATGTCAAAGGTATAGAAACTTTGATCAAGAAAAAAGATGATGATATTGCAGCCTTGAGAAAACAATTGAAGTTACCAGCCTCAAGACATCCACAGACTGCAGAAATTATAAAGCAAAATTCTGAAGAAGAATTGATGGACTTGCTCTTGAAATTGAATGAGCAACTTAATGAAACTGAAAAAGAGCTTGAAAAGGCATTGAAAGATAAGCAGTCAAATACTCCAGCCTCTACAACTGAAATGATTGCAGGTACTACAACAACATGTCAGCCAACAGAATTGTCCATTAGGGGAATTTTGAGGTCTAAAATGGGCCTCCCAAGGAAATTAAAAAAGAATAGTGGAAAAAATCAAATAAGATTTGATGACATCATCAAATTTTAGAGGGAAAAATGAAAAAACTACTTTTTCAACTCATATTTTCAACTTATCTCCCAAAGTTTTTACTCAAATTTCGAGCGGGAGTACTCGTTGGATGCGAAATTTAATTCATCATCCAAGGAGTACCCATGTTGCATACTTTCGATGGGTCCTACTACACGAAAAATGAGAAATACATAAAAAACGTGATTGTAATCATGTTTTTTTATGTATTTCCCATTTTTCATGTAGCAGGGTTCATCGAAAGTATGCAACATTGGTACTCCTTGGATGAGGAATTAAATTTTGCATCCAACGAGTACTCCCACTCTAAATTTGAGTAAAAATTGTGGGAGATAAGTTGAAAATACGAGTTGAAAAAGTAGTTTTATTATTTTATTATTTTTTAATATTTTTACCCTTTTATTTAAAAAATGGTAAATCATCCCTCATGGTTGACATCATCATCTTGAATCCTATTGGTTGTTATAAAGTTTATTTTTGTTGTACATTTTTCTTAGGAGGCCCATTTTAGACCTCAAAATTCCCTAATGCACAAAAATACTTCCAATTTAAGCACAGAAGAGTTAATAAAGTCAATGGAGGAAATGAAAATCCAAGTGACAGAGCTACAGAGAACAAAGGTGCAACTCACCGGTTTAGAACAAAAATATGATCTCTCGAAAATGAATGTTGCAGATAAAACAAGAGAGGTTAAAAAATTGGAAAAGTTGGTCGGCAAGTTGGGAAAGGATCTCACATTGGAGAAGCCTTTAAAGGAAATAATTGAAATTCTTTGGGACAACATCATCTAGTCAATAAGAGATGTCTGGCCCTCAATTCAAATAATGCATGAACAAAGTGATTTAGTCAAATTGGCTATAGAAGAAGTCCTAAGAGAAAGAGAAGAATTGGGAAACAGGCCTGAAGAAGCCAATGAAATTATCTATTTTCTAAATGCTTAGAATAGGCAGCAACTTGAAGAACTTGGCATTCAAGACAGGACATGAACCATTTTGGAAATAAAAAGAGTTTTTACCAAAAGATATCTGATGTAGAATTTAGAACGAAGATGTTCTGATATACAAGAAGAAATTACTGCCTTCAGAAAAAGATTTGATATTTTTTTGAATAAAGGATTGCCCAGTCCTTTAGTTTCAGAAGATAAATTGATGGACCTGGAAAGTTATGTTGAAAAATTGGACAAGCATGCTGACAATCAGGCCAGTACCTCAACTAGTTCATCAACAGCAGCATTGCCTACAGGAAAAAGTCTTCATGATAGATTGGAAAATTTGTTTTATCTTGAGCATGAAGTAAAGCATTTGTTCCCTGTTCAACCTACTTTCTTTTGGTATACAGAGACTGATGAAAATCTCAGAAGTTTGCAAAGGACCAGGATACTGGAAGATAAATGGTGGGAAGAACTGTTAGAACTTTTGTAAAAAATTATCCTTGCCTGAATTTTTGATTATATACTACAATAAGTCAAGGGTAAGAAGGATAAAAGGATGAATAAAAGTCAAAGTGTATCAGAGCAGTCAAAGAGTATCATTTAAACGAAGCAGCTAGCATAGAATTACTGAAGAGGACAGAAGCTAGCCAAATCATAGGGCCTGCTTCCAACACATTCTCAAAAGAAGGAAACAGCACAACATCAGTTACCATTTCTCTTATCTGCAAGACCATCTATCTCTATTTTGTTGTAAAATACTTATGAGTCATCCTAGATTATATCTCAAGTTGTTATGAGATATTTTTTATAACTTTTTGTATAAATACTCCATCAACCGGATTATTCAAGGTGGATTTTTTAGACTTTGCTGTAACATTGACTATTTGGAATAAAGTGTTGTTGGAGAAATTTTTTGTGGCTAGCTAGATGAGGAATTGATGTGAAAAACTTTTTACAGGATTCATGTGTCAGACTATGGATCAATAAGTCATCTATCTCTTATGTGTTGAAGTCTTTATATTTGTTTACTATATCATCTGTGTTTCATTTCTGAATGATCAATGAAAAGGAATAAATCAGAAAGTGCTTAAGTGTAATCTGATTTTAATCATTATTGTTCTAAATGTTTTCTTCTAAACTGGTTTAAACCGTGAATTCTTAATTGCTCTTGTTTTTTTGGTTTAAGCATTTTGATTATTTAATAAAGAATACTTAATTTCTCTTTGTTAATAAATCACTCAATTTTCCCTCTTATAAATGTGTTGAAAGATTCTTAATTGCCTTTCATCCATTTAGATTCCATTCCATTCACTTTAATATCTATAATTGTTCCCTGTTTGATTATCTTGCCCTGTGAAACCATCTTTTGCTAAGAGACTTAATCCAGTTAAGTTATCCTTTTTGACTCCATTAGCCCAATGGACTAAACTACTCAATCTTTCCCTCTGCTATTGAATTCCACCACCCAAATTCAATCAAAACCCTTGGACTTTATAACTATCCTGATATCCTCTTAAACAAAGCTAAATTTTACAGAGAGAGCCCTCTCTGGGTACAGATTGGCTAGATACTGTGCCTAAAAGTTGGTTTGTGGTTACCTCGAACCCCTTTCGTCTTCCCAACAACTTCAAGGAAAAAGGGCGGATAACACTTTGTAATGGTGGCGATAAGTAAAAGCCTTGGGGGTCCTTGACTTGGTTTCACGGATCATTATCTCCCTAAGATATACTAGGGAGACCTCGTCCTTAGTGTTAGATTGTCTCTATCACTAAACGAGGGGAGTAGTTTTCTAAAGTGATAAAGGTGATTCTACTTCATATTACTCGTTGTCTTAATCACATCGTGAAACTCTACTCTTTACTCTAAGGTAGAAGATTTTGCTCAAACAAGATATGGTTGGTATTATAATTTCTATGTTAATATATAAGAAAACGTAATACAATAATAAAATATAAAGAAGAAAGAAATGAATCGTCTCTACTTAAGAGATAGTAAAAAAGTGAAAAGTGACAACGATCGCACAAAAGGTTCCTTGATATCCTTGGGAATGCTATATCTCCAAACTCGAGTATGTAAATGATCTCTATGGGTTTTGATAAATATATTTGAGAAAATTAGTGTTTATGATGCGCATGCCAAAAATCAAGGAAAAAGAGACACATGGAGAAAGTTCCAAAAAATTACAAGTGTGCCTCATTTGGGTTATTAAAATTAGATCCCTAAATTTTTGGGATGTTTTTTTCTTTTTCATATTTTCTTGTTTTTTGGGAAAAAGTTGCCATGCATATCACCGATAAATATTGTGCAATTTTTGGAACTAGGCAACTTTCTGGCTTAGTGCACTGCGCAATTTCTGAGCTCAATGAGGAATTGCACAGTTTCTGGGCTCAGTGCAAGAATTCTTGTCATGGCTGTGTATTTTATAGGCTCAAATCTAACTTCCATTCACGACTGCACAATTCCAATCACCAAGGCTACCTGCCCTTATGGATTGCACAGTTTGTGGAAGAAAGCCCATAACTGTTATGCAAGACTTAGATACTTAGATATGAGGTTAGCTTGTGACTTAGAAACATTAACTAAGTGAAAAGGAACTAAACACAAGAATAAATAAAGGATAAACATGAATCAAGACATGTGCATGATAAGCTCTTTGAAAATATGTGCATGTGCCTTGTTTGTGTTACTAAAATTAGATCCCTAAGTTTTAGGTATGTTTTTTTATTTTTTGGGAAAAATTTGCCATGCATATCACCAAGAAATATTGCGCAATTTTTGCAACTAGGCAAATTTCCGGCTTAGTGCACTGTGCAATTTCTGAGCTCAGTGAGAAATTGCACAGTTCCTGGGCTAAGTGCAGGAATTCTTGTCATGGCTATGAATTTTCTAGGCTCAAGGATAACTTCCATTCATGACTACACAATTCCAATCATCAAGGCTACCTGCCCTCACGGATTGCGCAGTTTGTGGAGGAAAGCCCATAACTGTTGTCCAAGACTTAGATACTTAGATATGAGGTTAGATTGTGACATAGAAACATTAACTAAGTGAAAAGGAACTAAAAACAAGCATATATAAAGGATAAACATGAATCAAAACATGTGCATGATAAGCTCTTGTGAAAATATGGTTAGGCTCCAAAATATAAGAAAAGGAAAAAGTTTGGAGGGTGGTTGTAACCGCTACAACACTGGCGACACACTGGTAGAAGTAAAAGTCTCTCAATGAATCTTGTCTCATTAAAAATTGGTCTCACTCTTCCAGAAGTATTCTTCAATTCATTAATCATCACAACTTCCTCACTTAGTCTTAGTTAAATACATGGTCCCATCCGTCTGCTTCATCGATGGAATACTAACCAAGCCAAGTCTAACTCAGTTGTTTCGATTGAGAATGAGGAGTATATAAGTGCATAAGTAAAAATAAATTTTCAAAGTCTTATTTTCATCTCTAGTGTTGCTCCACTACCCGCGGACCTAGAAAGTATCCCAACGGAGTCACTTCAGAAACAAAAACATTTCTCTACTTCCAGCGAGCCTGGACGATACCCCGACAAAGTTGCTTACTTCACCTCTCTACGTAGGACGCCTTTCTCTTATTTTACCCTTTATTTTATTTTTACATTTTTTTCATTTTTGTGTTTAAAGGACTGTGCATAGGCACTTATTTATTTCATGGGGTAGAAGAGGGATCCCTACTTATTGGGAGAAAAATAGGTTCTCCCTTTAGAGAAACATATCTATGTACACCTCAGGCATACTTGTTAAGGTTTTCATCCCCTCCTTACACTATTTGACTAGGTTGACAAGGATTAACCAAGAAAATAAAATCGATTATATTAAGTAGTACCTATTAAAATCCAAACATCATGATTTCATTACAATTTTCTCTGAAAAGGAACTTATTTTCCATCAAAGTATCATCAACTTAAAAGAGTGAAATATTCACACAAAGAGAGGGAATAAACAATAAAGTGTTGATAGCAGAACAACTTCCTCATAGATTTCACCATGATTGCTTCAGAAGCCAAACATGATCTCATGCAAAAACTGACCTATAGATGAAAACAAATAAAAGGAAAGAAGTGGAATGAAAAAAAAATGAACGTAAAGAAAATCAAAGAAAAACAACATAGAAAGAAAAATACTACCCCTACTCCTAACCTAAGCAAAGTATAGGCCAACTAACGTGAAGTAATACTTCCAACGCAGCCATCGGCGCATTTGTTGGCCAATGTAGGGGAGGGAATGCAAGTCAAGAAAGATACACATGCATATCGATAAGCAAGAGAGGTCTGAAAATGCAAACCAAAACATTCGAAGTTTGAATGCACGCGCAGAAAAGCAAAGGCGAAAATCGCACAAAAACATTTTGCGGATGTAACATGGTGTCGTGACACATCTCGCGTCAAAGACTTGCAAACACAAATTTTCAAACAACGAAGGCAAGAAAACATAAAGAACGAAGAAATTTTTTCATTTTTCCATAGTGCTCGTTAAGTATGACTCCTTCAATGATTGAGCGATCAGATCATGTAAAACAAGTGGAGGATACAAAAATTGTAAAACTGATTGATCTTCAATATGTGTCATGGAGTGATGAGGATCCTCAATAGATTCAACACTCTTCTGATCAGAGTTGGAACTGACCCCAAGGATATGGGAACCTGACATAACCATCAACTCTGGATGAAGTACCTCGACAACTCGAAAAGGTTCCAACTCATCGGAAGGCAGATCATCAAAGATCGGTGGCTTAGAAAAATCAACAATTGGAAAATAAGAATCGTGACCAACTGAATCAATTAAAAGGTCACGAAATCTACAATCAAAAAATTCAAAATCATGAACACAGGTATCCTCATGATCTAACCAGCTAATCGTACATAGGGAGAGATGGATAATGAAAAATTTTAGCCTCTACATTTTCAGAAAGAAAAGAAGAGAGATTGGGAGGATCATGAGTAGAAGATTCATCCTCTCCACATCTAGATAAGAAAGTCACATTGCACGAGTTCTGTGAATGATCATAAGTATTAACATGATCAGAAACTAGATTCTCACAAGGTTCAACTAAACTGAGAGAATCATGGAAAATTTCAAGATGATGCAGAAGAGCTACAAAAGGAAGGAATTCATCGTCCATCGCAGATTCTTGTTCAACAATGGAATCCGGCATATACTCGTCGTAAATGATATCACAAGTTGGCTGCGCAATTCCAAATCCACCCAACACTTGATCCTCATGAACATCAAACAATATATTTGAAATAGGTGAACACAAAAACTCACAATATGATGGATGAGTGGAACCAAAGGATGGAGGATGAGGAGATGACACTTCGTCACAACCATTAGGATTGTATTCCAAACTTGTGCAGGAATTTTGAGCATGTGGGGTGGGATGAGATGGTGTTACATCAACAGATGAATTCTGAATCTCTCCTACCTCAACCTGTGGAAGTAGAGATATTTTATGAGAAGAGGACGAAGGGTTACTTGTAACAGTAACCTTGTCTGTTGCAGTTTTAGAAGCTTTATGAGAAAGGTATGTCAGGTGTGTTTTAAGAGATTATAACTCATGTAGAGTAAGTGAAATGCAAAAAATATATAGAAATATTCCAGACATCAAATCCCAATCAACTTCATCTTCTGGAAATTCAAAAAAAAAATGCATAAAACGATGTGAAAATGATGTAGCGATTCATCAGGGGATTTTCTAAATTCTAAAATTTTATTGCACAAATGTTTTTAATCACACTTGTCAAAAGCGCGAAACAATTATGTGACAAGATGTTCGAAAGAGTGAATGGAGGCATCATTCAATGTGTGACACCATTGCCTTATGCACCCTTCAAACGTGAGAATGAACAACCACCAACCAACATCTGTAATGGGGATGTCGCGCTTTGTGAAAAATTGAACAAAAATTTTAGTATGCTCAAGTATGGTTGTTTCACCCTCACCTTCAAATCTAAAATGTGAAAAGTCATCAATGATATTCATCAACACTTGAACTTTTAGATCTTTGGAAAAACATGTCGGGAATTTTATTTTGGAAGAAGTCATAAAATGAGTACGAAAATTCAAAATAGACTTCAAGGACATTCAGGGATCTCCCTGATATGAAGTCCCAACTAGACCTCACATCGTTTGGAGTAGGAGTCCTAGCAGTGGATGTTAATGATATACCTTGGATTGCAAAATGCATAGAGTGGTGCATGGTGTATTTGGTGAGAACAAGCGTGTGACCCTGCAGAGAGTCAAGTACAAAGCTTGATGGTTCCAACAAATGAAGGGGAAAATGAAGTGAGCCCCTTGGAAGCCTGTAAAAGTACGCAGCTTAGAAGGAACACAGGACCAAGATGACATCGCACGAAATAAAAAGTAGAATATTCCACAAGTTAAGCTCACAAATTAACACATCAACATGCATTCAACAAGGTACATACAAATGAAAACAAAATGGTTCACAAGCATATGCATAAGTTAAATAACATACATCGAAAATACAAAAATAGTAGTCCTACTCTCTGAGTTTTATTAAAAGTGATAGTTCCAATCATACATACAACATTTGACAAACCACTAGCCCCAATAGTGGAATGTGAATTCTACAACACCTACTCCTACAAATAAGTATACGTCCTCTAAGATACGGAGAAGCCAAGGCTCACACAAAACTCCCAAGATCTCTCTCAGTTTAAGCCTAGTCAAAAGCTTGGCTCCCAAGATCCCTTTACAAGAGTTATGAGGACATATTTATAACAAAGGGAGGTGATTCTTGGCATTCCACCTTTGTGACTCTTGGAATCCCCTTATCACTCTTCAACTTATTACAAATTCACTCATTAAATTACATATGCATATTCACATTCCAACAAGGACGCTTGGAATCTCACTTTTACAATAATTATAAATAATATTACATTTTCCACTTGTACCCATATAAGAAAAAAATAGGGTAGAGACAAATTGATAGCCTAATAAGACAAAACAATATGATGCTAGAGCTGAGGTGAATTCAAGTCGAGAAACTTTGACTTGGTGTCTCTTGGTCACATACTGATGCCAAGATTCATATTGTTAAATGATCTCCTTAAACTACGTGATAGTGTTGGGTTGGAAGAGGACTCTTGCCTCCATAGAATCCAGGTACAATGTCTTGGAACTTGTATGAACCTATTTCTCAATCAGGATAAACATTGTTTTGATCTAAACCAGGCCACCAATGTAGGTATTCATGTGTTTTCTATTCAAATGAAAGTCATCCTAACTGGCCATCTACTTCAGTTGCTCCAAGTACTAATCAATCTCCTGATGGACTTTCCGTTTGCGTTTAGTATTGGTGAGTGTACCAATTGATGGGATACAATGGGTTCTCACCATGAGATACAAACGGCTATATATCAATACATATGAGTCCTAAATGTTTTTTATGAATGAGGCAAGATGCTTGTTGTTCTATATCAACATGCAAACTCTTGCTTTCTCAAGCTCTGCATGCGGCTTCATCTTCTTCACCAGTGTAAGTGGTGTCACCTTGTATTGCATTGTCCACTCATGCATGGCAGTGATGGAAGCTTGTAAATTCTTAACGATATCGTAAAACTCTCTGCTCTATCATTGCAAGTAATGTAAGTGGACAACTTCCTTATGAATAGTCACAAAATCCTCATAAAGGCCCTACATAATGTCCCCAAGTGTGGATACTTCAACAATTATCGCTACTCTCATCTCCTCTAGGTAGACCTATGTGGAAGGTGCATTCTTCACTGCTACACATATTTTTTCATTCTCTTGCCTGACTGCTTGTATATTTTTCGCCAAATTTATATTCTTGGTCATCAAACATTGAGTGTTATATCACGTTGCACCTATGAAGGCCAGATTGGCATCAAAAATAGTGTTTGGATTCTTTTTGGTGTCTGTCGCTACCACCATTTATCTCATGAATGCAGGTGATGCATGATCATATGAGAGGTGTTTTCTTCGTTCTTGTAAAATATTCTTTTGGAGTTCATCAAATGACAGATTGTCCACATCCATTACCGAATCATCATCAAGGGGAACTATCTCCCCTTCATTTATTGGGGATGTCTCTGTGACTAGAGGTGGTGGATTTGAACGGTGACATGTGGTGCACTAGGCATCAGGTCCACATCTTCATCTTGTGGCTCTGATCCCAAATCCATGTCTGTAACTTCAACCAACTTCTCAATCTCCTGAGAAAGCTCTCGATCGTGCATATGTTTGCTCACTCCTTCTATTGCTGGCTGATCCTGTACTTGCTCTTCAACCTGTATGGGTGTCGTCTCTTCCGTCGTAGCACCTTTCCTTCCTTCTTCTTCCTGCTTCATCTTCTCCTCCTATTATCTTCTTCTTAACTCTCGTTCTTCCCTTAGCTCTTGTTATGCTTTCTGCGCTCTTAGTTTTTCTTCCTTCAAGATTTTTTTTCTCTTTTTATCTACTCTGCTCTTTGCTTCCTCTGCCTTCTCTTTGCTTCTATCGCCAAAGCTTCTTGTTGAATGATAGGATTTTCTTGCATCTTCCAACTTTTCTCCTCCTCTTCACTTTCAACAACCTTCCTCTTTCCCTTATCTTGTACCAGGTTGTTGTCTTCTGTTGTTGTCTCTTCCAGAACTCCCTTTGTCTAAGGGACAACTTGAGAAGTCCCAGCTATACTGATCAGCACAAAGGGTCTGGAGAAATTATAACAATTATTCCATGGTTCCTCCTCCAGCCACTGGTATGCTCGTTGAACCAGTTGTAGTAGATTCACAAACATTAGTCCTTGAAAATTCCCCTCGGATCATACGATTTGAATTATTTTGTATCGACTTCAAACTTCACTATGGCTTTCGATTCAGTATCTACAGCCTTGAGGTTCTTAATCTCATACAATCAGATCTACAAAAGGAAGAGTGGGCCATGGTGCCTTCTTTGTCCTGTGCATTGTTGTTGAAAAACCCGTGGCGATATGGTAAGATACTTCTTGCACGACAAGTTTGTCAGTGGCTTATATTGGAAAATGATGTGGCAGCTTCTGTTCACTGAATGCTTTGATCAATGTGCCATCTGGTAAGGTGAACCAATATGCAATCTATAATATCGCCTCCATCAATATTTGTGGCATGCAAGGTGGGTCCTCCTGAAAGATAATCCTGTAAAGCAGGATGTTGAAGTGATCAGTAAGTTGCTCCATAGCTCCTCTATGGCTACAATACGAAATATTCTTGTAGTAGATATGCACCACGGTTTATCTTGGTGTCCACATCTAGTTCATGCCTAAGAAAAATAATTTTGTGCATAGATCACATCCATTATGAATGGAAACATACAAAATCTATCTTGCTTACCCTTGGCAGGATCCCAGGATTTTGCTACATGGGCTCTTAGCTGATGAGAAAAAGGTCTAACCAGTTGAACGATTTCCCCTCATTCACTACTTGGCTCAATAAAATATCCCACCCTTCAGTAAATGTATCTATACTCATTCAATCATATATTCCGCAAGTTAGGATGACCAAAAGAAGGTAGGCCTTCCTAAGTGACCTTGTCTTGTACATGTGGGTTGGTGTCTGTATAAACTTTGATGGATCCTTCACCCAACCCTTGATGATATTCTTTGTGTTCCCATAGTTGTGGGTGGCATAAAACAATGAGTCCATGATCTTGACTTGTTCAGGAAGATGATACATCCACTGAAAATATTCTGCCAGAATTGTAGCAAGCATTTGTCCGCTGGTGTTGCTCAATGTCATATTTTTCTCATTAGTGTGTGAGACAACCCAACTGATCACATCTGCACACCAGAAGGTTTGATACCTACATAAAGCCCTATATAGTCATGACTTCTTGATGCTAAGATAAACCTAATGGTCCTCTAAATCTACCTCGAAGTCAATTAAAAAAGCATCTTTAATTTGCTGCCATGTCAGTTTGCATCCCTTTTCTACAAACAACTGAGTGTCAACATATACTAACAAGTTAACCAAAACTTTCTCAACTACTTCCCCAGTACTACTTTCAATAGTTTCTCTTGAGGAAGCTCTCTTGAGTGTCGTTGTAATAGTGACTACTGGAGATGTTCTTAACAACTATTGTACCTCTGGGACAAAAAAGACACTCATGGAAAGAAAACATCAATTTTAAGAAAAATCATTTTCAAGGCATGTTCAAGCAACAAACTAGGAATATAATGGGAAGGATCATTGTGCAATTTTCCCTTGGAAGAGGGTCTAACTGCTTGAGGAAAATATGCAATTCACAATCCCAATAGTCAAGGTTGAAGTTGGGCAATGAGATGGGAGAGACTGTGCATTGCATAGTATTAGTGGCCAGAGCTGGAGACCGATTCCTGGAATTGTGTAATGCATAGTAGGGCAGCATGTACTACGTACTACGCAGTTCCAAAGGCCAAGATCTCATTTAGAGCCTTTAAATTGTAGTGCCCAATTGTGCAAAGTGAAATACGACCAAGGAAAGGGCAGATCTGCCCAAGGGAAGTGTGAAAAAAGAGAAGATCTGATAAATAGTGGTGTCTTGAGTGGAGATATGACTAAGTGTAAATGAAACAAGACAAATCAAGTTCAACAACTAAGTAAACAGGAAGAAAACAAAATCAGTGTGGAGAGTCGCCGCAACGACGACCATCAGTGAAAAAATGAAGAAACTGATGTGACACTTGTGAAAGGAAAAAAATAAATTGAAGCAACACTTCTACAAGCTAAATCAAGTTAAAACGCCAGCATGAATGCAAATAAACAAGAAAAACAATACTCACACAACTGAAACATGAAAAAGCGACCAACAGTGATAAGTGTGAAACTCACTCAGAAAAGCGACGAAGATCGCACTGAAGGTTCCTTGATCTCCTAAAAATGCTAGATCTCTAAGATTGAGTGTGTAAATGAGCTCCAGGGGCGCCAATTAAATAGATTTGAGAAAATTATGGTTTATGATGCGCATGCCAAAAGTCAATGAAAAAGAAACACGTGGCGAAAGTTTACAAAAATAGAAAGTGTACCTCCTTCGGGTTACTAAAAACAGAGCCCTAAATTTCAGGGATTTTTTTTCTTTTTCTTCTTTTTAATTTTTTCAGGAAAAATCTTCCATGCATATCACCGAGAAAGATTGCACAATTTTGGGATTTATGAAACTTTTTGGTTCAGTGCATTGCACAGTTTCTCAGCTCGGTGAGGAATTACGCAGTTTTTGGGCTCAATGATGGGCTTCCTGTCATGACTGTGCAATTTTCGGGTTCAAGGCTGACTGTCATTCATGACTACGTAATTCCAATCATCAAGGCTACTTTCCCTCATGGATTGTGCAGTTTTTGGAGGCAAGCCCAAAACTGTTGTGCAAGACTTAGATAGAAGGTTAGCTTGTGACTTATAGAAATTAACTAAGTTAAACTAAAGTAAACACAAGCATAGATGAAGAAACGAATCAAAACATGAATACCTAATAGCGTTGCATGATAAGCTCTTGTGAAAAGAAGGTTAATAGGCTACAAAATCTAAGCAGAGGCAAAATTTTGGAGGGTGGTTGTAGCTGCTACAACATGAAAATTCATGATGCCCCAAGCTAACACATTTCTATTGTATCTTGTAATGTTACCCTACACTTTTTTTTTTTTCTAAGTTAGAGTAATCTATTAACAGTAGGAAATATAGTACATCAGGCCAAGGCCAAAACAGTGCCTTCGTGGAGGCAATTCGAACTGATAGAGACTAGTTTTTGGGCGCATACAGAGAAACGCTTTGAAGAACTTTCAAAAGAAAAAAATCACGCGAGGATCGGACACAGTAGCTTTGAGGGCGGCCACATGAAAGCATATACATTACCTGTCGCCAGGGTTACCAACGGACCATGACAAAACTAGACCATTGTAAGAACTAAGGCGGTCGGCCCGACAAAAAAGGACCATGGCGGAAGAAACATTAGAACAACAAGACGTTTCCCTCGAGAGGGAAAGAGCAAAAACGCCGAAACGAAAAAAAATCGGAGATTACTCATCGGGAGCGACCTCCTCGATCTATGGCTGTAGTCTGTTTCGGTGCGCCATGTGGGCTTGAAGAGTTCGACGTGGGAAGGACCTGCGAAGGGTTTGTCGATGGGCGGACCACGAGCCGAGGTCTTGTCGCTCCCGCTGCGCTCACTTGTCGACCCCTCGGGTCGACATCACGACTTCTAGGTTGGCGCGGAAGTGAAAGCGAGGAGCGGAGATCATCCGTGATTCTCAGGCAGGGGCTCCTCCAGGAAAAAAACAGAGATGGCGACCGAAACTCTTGGTCTATTAAGGGCACAATCAAACGAGAAGAGAGCCGTATGGGACTGAGCAGGCAACGCATCCCCAGAGGGCGAGTCGAGCCTGCGTCCAGAGCGAAATTGGCGGCCATGGAAGAGGCGATGAAGGTTGTCAGAGGGAAATGAGATTTCAGAAGGAGAAGTGGATGAGGAGGGCGAGCGCCTCCTGGCGGAGCGTGAGGAACCCCTCCTGCAACGCATCCTCTGCCTCAGACGGGGCATGTTTGCAACAGAAATGGAGCTGTAGCTCTGGAACAACGGCGAGTTAACAAGGTTCGGCTCTGGAGGAATGCTCAGGACCAACGAGGCAGATTTGCAAGAACCAGCAATGGAGATGTGGAGACTGTCGTCAGGCTCCAGACAGCAAGTATGGCGACTACGCTTCCCTGTGGTGGTGCGCTTGTTGGCACAGTCCTCCACTGAATTGCACAACGAATTCCTCGGCGCAGGATCCATTTCATATAGCACCCTATTCCTGCAACCAACAACCCTCTGCATTGAATGACCAGACTTGTTAACCTGGTGTGAATCGCCGTTGCGACATTCGAAAATGCCTCAATCCTCAGCATTCATATCGAGAGGCTTCTGTATCGTTTTATCGTGGAAAAATGAACGGATGGTATTCTTGCTTTCGAGGGTGGGCGCGAATAGGCTGGCGGTGGCCTCCCGTCACGGCCGACCCCTCTGTCCCATCGCCCCTATGAACATTGCTATCACCCGCATCTGGGGATGTTACCCTACACTTTAATAATGTTAATTTTATGAATTTCATTTCAAGTTTGTATTTTAAATAGTTATACCTTCATTGTACATACTTAAAATAATTGATATAAAAATATTTCCATCTCTTGCAGGTCTTCAAACAAAGGGTAAATTTTCTTGTCCAATTTTTGGTCCTAATTAAATCTCATCATCCAAGAAGCTTAGTAAAGGAGGTGTTTGATGAGTGTAGAAACTTTTTTTCTAAGAACCATAGGTACCAAAGTACTGAAAACCATCTTTTCAATGGGAAATAATAGATTGGATTAAGACCCCAAAGAATGACACCTCGTGCATGGAAGTTGCAATATAATAGTGTCTCTCAAGGTATGGATCGAAATGTCTATGTATCAATATACATTATATGTTTGGATTATTTCATATTTTTATGGGATTTTCTTCATTTTACTAATTGACAAGTTATATTGTTGGTATAATATCTTTATCTATGATTCACATTGTAGGTCGTAAAGACATTGATAACAAGGAACTTCCATGAGGAATGAAAATTTATCCCAAGAAATTCAATAGACTCCCCTACTATGAGCACCTAGAAATTTTTCATTTGTTTGATATAATGCACATTGGGAAGAATGTAACAAAAACCTTATGGTGAATTTTAAATGGAAGGAGAGATAAAGAAAAAAATTGTAAGGAGGTTGACCATGCATTTCAAAGTGTGATTCATTCAAATAGAGACGGAGATAGCCAAAATATAAGCACCCTTCCATGGTTACTGATAGAGCAACAAAGAAAACATGTTAAAGAGGTTACTGAAAAAATTAAATTTCCAACTAGATTTTCTTTAAACATAATCCTAACAAAGAAAGGTGTATTAGGTGGGCTTAAAACTCATGATTTGCATACATTCATTAAGGTAATTATTTTGGTGTATACATATTTTATACATTGGTGAAATTTATTGTTAAGTAGTGTTTTTTTTTCTACTAATTTGGGCAAAAATAATGATCGACCATTATTTTTATTATAATATGTTTTACCTTTATCTCTCCAAGAAAAAATTGACAACATTTTCAAACAAGTTATATATGATCTTGCCAAATACATGAGGTAAGTGGAGATTTATGTGAAAAGTATAATTTGTTCAATAAGCTCTTGTGTCACATAATTCCATTGCATGTGTTTTTCTTGTCATCATGTATTATATCAATTTTTTGTTGAAACACAGCAGTTTTCTTGCTTCATTTGTAGATGTTTGTCATCTAAAGAAATAGATAAAAATATATAAAGTATTGGAGAAAAAAAAAATTCCTGATCTAATGTGAAATGCAAAGTATGTACCTCACAGTATTTTTCAATGCACAAGAACACTTTCTCTTTTAAAGTTGAGGAGATTGAAAAGTGTGGACCCGTACTCACAATACCACAAGTTTCCTTCTATTTATAGAGGAAACACTACATCATTTGGATCATTGAACAATATGAAGACTTATCTTCTCTTGTCTTATACACTGAGTGTGTCTAAGTAGATTGGCCTCCTAAGGAGGACTTGTTAATGTGGATGGTTCTCTTTTGTTGGATGATTATTGGTGAACTTTGAAGGATGCATGATAAATTTAGTAATTTATTAGTATTTATATTATTTATGTTGATGTATAATGGTTATTAATAATTCACCATCTCATTATCTTCCTTAGACAAGGTTTTCATCAAATTCTTTGAGGTGACCTATGTGGAAGCTCCTTCCCTTATTTATTTTTGAAAATTGTAGGACAACTAGGTCAAACTTCCAAGAGACACAACTAATGTCTCCCTTAGTCTTTGAAACTACATCCATTCCATTTGATTTTCAAGTGTGTTGATCCTTGACTTCATATGCTATACATAAAAAAAAGGAGTTATTGTTCTCACTTGTGACAATTTTATTTCCATTAAAATTATTTTTCTTTTATTGTTTTAGGGTATCTTGGGGTTAAATTATGGCAAAATATTTCATTTTCAACATTAAATAACTCGAAGACTTAGTCCCAAAGTTAGAAGGTGATTTGGAATATATTACGAAATACCAAGTGTCAAGTTTAATATTTTTTTATCCTTTTTCTAGGGCCGGTGTCTAGGGTCTTTAGTGTTGTTATATAGTCTTGTATAGAAAAAAAATGTTGTAATTCAATTTTTGTTTTACTCTCACTGTAGTCCTTAATTTCTCACTTTATTGTCATTGGTCTAAGTGCTATTTATTATTGCCATTGTAAATTGGTGCACTGCTGCAATTTTCTCTTTTACGAGCTAATTTGCTACAATATATTGATTGCATGTGCCTGGGGACCTTCCTTGATCATATTTGATGACCTAATACATTAGAACATCTTTAGGGCCCTTTGAACTCAAACTTAGTAATTACTTTCAAACCCACCATTAGTCCTAATTGTTTAATTCTTTGTGATGGTGGCGATAAAAGTAAAAGCCTTAGGGGGTCCTTGACTTGGTTTCACAGGTCATTGTTTCCCTAAGATATATTGGGAAGGCCTCCTTAGTGTTAGATTGTCTCTATCACTAAACAAGGGGAGTAGTTTCTAAAGTGATAAAGGTGATTCTTGCCATGTTACTCATTGTCTTAGTCACATAGTGCAACTTTACTCTAAGGTAGAAGATTTTGCTCAAACAAGATATGGTCGGTATTATAATTTCTATGTTAATATATAAGAAAACGTAATACAATAATAAAATATAAAGAAGAAATGAATAATCTCTACCTAAGAGATAGTAAAAATGATCCTAAGTTAGATTAAGCCTTTGCAATTACAATCTCTTGACATCTCTCCTACTAAAAATACTTTTAATTTTGAGTGAATTTTTTTATTAAAATGTTAATGAATTCAGATATCTAAATGATAAAACTCAAGATATCCTTTTCCATGAACCCATTCCTTGCAAATGCATGAGGATGTTTTAGATTGAAGAGACATATAAGAATACTATAACACCAAGTCCTTAACGAGGTTGAACTTGTTTTTTTTAAATATTTTTATTATTTACATGTTTATAAGAGTTTCTCTGTTGTCATATCACAGATGAAATAAAAAATATATTAATATTTTATACAAAATGCATAATAAATCATAATCCAACGTCTCTCTACACATATTCTTACCATGTCTATGTACATTTTGTTGAAGAAACAACTATATTTAATAAAACTCAATAAAATCCATCTATAGTCAATCACACCCATATTTAACCAAAGAGAAGAAAAAATTATTTGTGGGTTTATAATATAACTAGCACACATACTTGTAATATAACTAGCACAACCATATAAATGAAATTTCTAACTATATATAACGAAATTCAATAAAATCCATCTATATTCAATCACACCAATATTTACCCATATTCAACCAAAGGCAAGCACAATTATTTGTGGATTTATAATATAACTATCACAAACATATTTGTAATATAACTAACACAACCATATAAATTAAATTGCTAACTATATTTAACAAAACTCAATAAAATCCATCTAGAGTCAATCACACCCATATTTAACCAAAGACAAGAATAATTATGTGTGGGTTTATAATATAACTAGCACAAACATATTTGTAATATAACTAGCACAACCATATAAATTAAATAGTTGCACATACAAATTGCTAACTATATTTAATGAAACACAATAAAATCCATCTATAGTCAATCACACCCATATTTAACCAAAAACAAGCATAATTATTTGTGGGTTTATAATATAACTAGAACAAACATATTTGTAATATAAATAGCACAACCATATAAATTAAATTGCTAACTATATTTAACAAAGCTCAATAAAATCCATCTATAGTCAAACACACCCATATTTAATTGAAGACAAGAATAATTATTTGTGGGTTTATATTATAATTAACACAAACATATTTGTAATATAACTAGCACAACCATATAAATTAAATAGTTGCACATATAAGTTAAATAGCTAGTAAATCTTGGTAGACATTAGTAGAATCTTCACCATAAATGCCCCTTGAGAAGTTTTGTTCTCCCAAAATTGTTTCCACTCCCTCTCCCCATGAGTTTTGAACTCGCGAGGTTTAAACTTGTGACCTCTGGGGGACCCCATGCAAGCCAACTATTCTACACTTCATGGGTTTTATCATATGAGTTATTAATTTTTTAAACTTTGTTACAATACTATGAACCAATATCATGTTTTTGTGAATACCACATGTTCAAAAAAAACATAACTCATTTTCATATGACACATGTTCATATGATGTTTTTTTAATTAATAAATTTAATTAAAAATATAAAAGAAGCATAGCTACTTTTGAGATATGATGTTCTTTTAATTAATGAATCTCTACTATTAACCTAATAATTGAAATAAAATTATGAAAACTAACCATAAATATAGACATAATTATATTAATTTATTAACACCTTACTATATATATATATAACTTTATTCTATAATTTGAAACATATTTATGCTATTTTCATAATCTACTTTCATATATTTGTATCCTTCTTGTCTTTCTACACATATTCTTCCCATGTCTATGTACATTTTGTTGAAGAAACAATTATATTTAATGAAACTCAATAAAATCCACTTATAATAAAAAAAACATAACTACTTTTTAGATAAATCTTACTCTTTTTAATTTATGTATAATGAGTTAAATCTCTACTATTAACCTAATAATTGAAATAAAATTATGAAAACCAACCATAAAATTATAAAAACTAACCATAAATATAGACATAATTATATTAATTTATTAACACCTTATTATATATAACTTTATTCTATAATTTGAAACATATTTATGCTATTTTCATAATCTACTTTCATAAATTTTGGATCTCCAAACTAATCTTGGGTTTTCAGGGACTATATATAACTTTAATCAATAATTTGAAACATATAACTTCCATAGTCCAACCACTAAGCCAAAGTATTCATATCGGACTATATATAACTTTAATCAATAATTTGAAACATATAACTTCCATAGTCCAACCATTAAGCCAAAGTATTCACATCGTTACAAGGCAACTATCACACGCTAGTTGTATAACAATTGAAAAGTCTCCAACCACTAAGCCGGAATATTCACATCGTTACAAGGCAACTATGCCTAGTTTATAAAGAGAAAACACCTGCTAAGACTGGTCATGGTCAGAATATCATACGCTAGTTGTATAACAAATGAAAAGTTTAGCATATAACAGTTATAAGAGTTAAAGTTGTATAACAAATGAAAAGTTTATCATATAACAGTTATAAGAGTTAATTGGTTCTTGGAAAAATAATTTTTCAATTCAGGTTTGTATGATTCATAGTTGAATTATTAAGAATGTTTCAATAATTACATCGGAGAAGTTTTATCGCGTTTGAAACTTTGATAGAAAATGTAAAGTGTGTGTGTTTTTTTTAATGCAATAATTACATCGGAGAAGTTTTTATCGCGTTTGAAACTTTGATAGAAAATGTAAAGAGTTTCTCGCTAAGATATAAAAGTATGATCGCCTGAAAATTTGAAACCTAATAATGCCATTCTTTGAGTTATTAAAGAGTTATTACAAACTAATAATGCCATTATTTAAGTTATTACTTTGTTATATTTGCAAGGAACACATCGATGAAGTCTACTGCCATTCACATGAAGTGACACGTAACTAGCAGTTCAAACGTAGTGGCATTGGTTTAAAGTGAAGATTTCAAATGGGGGATACAATAAAATAGTTTCCATTTGTGGAAGTTATTGTTAATATTTTATACATCTCAAAGGGTAAGTGACATATATAACTGTACACCCCTACCCAAAACTTTCGTGAATGTTTTCATATAAGACACGCTTTCGTTAAGATCAAACATTGTGCAAGTTTTCTGATATTTATGGATATTATATATGCATCGAACCACTAGTGCACGTAAAAGTTTTATACCCAGCAATTAAATTAATTAGGTTGGGTTTATGACAACTAATTAAAAAAATACAAGCAACTTGAACAAACTTTAAATCAAAACCAGGCTCCTGAAGACTGGCCTGATTCTTGGAAATTCCTGCGAGGCGCTTGCAATAATGGCTTCAACGCTGAGCCAACCGTCAAAATTATTACCACAAGCAGAAGCTACTGCTACTACGAGACTGGTGTTGTTGTTCGTTGGTAAGGTCCTCCATGCACTGGAAATCGGAGACATGACAAGGAATTGCTTTGGTACCCTTCTGCTCAAATCCTTATTCCTCTTTAGCTTTTTTTTAGGATCATCGATGGTTTATATGCATTGCCACTGACCACGTAAGCCAAAGACACAACCCATTTCAACAATGTCATGTTTGTAGTAGTATCTGGGTTTTTCCTCTTGCACACTGACCTGCACCTTGATCTCCTTCCCTATTGCAGTACTGAAACATTGGAGGAAGGCCTGCAAATCTCGTGGAAGAGAGGAAATGAGCCCGTTTCAATTCCGCCATAACTGCCTGCATTTGATGTGATCCAACTCCCTAAACCCTAACTAATCAACTGCCTAAACACTAACTAACCAAAAATTCACTTTAATTAAAAAAAAATTGCATCGAACCGCTGAAAATGTTTCAATCGTCTCACACAAAATTGACGGTGAAAAATGGTTTCAAGTGACATTTAGGAAAGTTGATTTCAAATAAATACGCCTAAGGCGTAAGGAAAGTTGATTTCAAATAAATACGCCTTACGGCGTAAATATTTTCTAAATTCTCTAAAAACCTCAAAATGACATAATAACTCCTCTGAACAATACCCAAAACGCAAAGGCTCTATTCTCCATAGCAACACTCCAAAATTCTCACTCCATCTGCTGGTCAGATCAATGTAACATCTCTCTGAACAAAAATTGCAAATGCCCAAAGACACCACAGCCATAATTAACACGCAACTGTTCTAAATGATCCTCTGCCACTGAAACACGCAACTGTTCTAAATTTCCCGTTATCCTAGGCACTCACATGAAGGGAGTGACGCTGTTAATGAGTTAAAGGTTGAAATATCTCATCCATGTAATAACCCATTCAAACAATTTCTTGAAACAGCCACGCTACTAACTCTTTCAACATTTTCATGAAATAGTCACGTTACTAATGAGAAAAGAGAGGTTGAATTTGGATAGGTATTTTTATGTTGAATATTAGCAAATATTTACTTTGTAGGTTTTAGTAGGGGACTTTTTCATTTAAAACAATTTTTTTTTATTATATTAAAGCTCAAAACCATTATATCATCCAAGTTTATCATATCAAGTTCATCATATCATTTTGTAAAAATTAACCTTTTGTAAAGAAAATTTAATCATTTCATCCAACTACTTAAAATAAACTCCTTCCATAAATATCGATCTTATTAACAACATTATATTAAATACCTTCACATCCACTCTCAATCCTAGGTGTCGATTCACCGTCATATTCGACTTTGTTGAAAATTCTCGTCCATTTGCTTCAATCCGACCTCTTCAAATATCAATTTGCTTCAAATAATTTGACCAACAAACAACTACATTTGGACATATGTCTCTCCTCTTTCACATTCCGACCTCTTCAAACAATTGTCTCTTTTCTATAGCAAAAGAACAGCAATTACGTTCCTATGCCAGAGCTCAAAAGTCAAAAAACAGATGTACCAACCAAATCAAATGCAATGACTGGGGAAGGAACCTTGCTTTCATACTTCAACCTCACAGAGCTTTATCAATCCAACTACAACTTCCCTTTATCTCATATAAATAAAACCCAAATCTTATGAACAATAAGAATCGGCATGACTCTTATGAACAATAAAAATCAACATCAAAACTGCTTCATAGTGCTAATTCAATCCTCCTACTGTTAGTTACGACCACAAGCTTTGGCATGGCTTACCGTGAACTAATTTTATATGGAAAATTAGTGAATCCTGCTTCATAGTGCTAAGTCAATTCTCTATTTTTAGTGAATAAATCAATTATATGGAAAATTTTAAGGGCTAATATTTGTTAGTGGGCTAATTTTTCATGATTTTTTCAAAAAAGATTTCCTAATTTCTATTTTTTCACCAAAACTTTACAGTACAAAATTTAACAATCCCCAAAATTTTATATATAATAATATAAAATTATTGGAAATTTTTATATCACCAAGCATTTTACAGTTTGCATATTAAAAACTACTAAAATTCAAAAAATTTTAAAATAAATTTCCATCCTTAAAATTTTCCCAGTCAACCACTCTGTAAATTAGTGAAATATCTCTCTTTACAACAAAATTTTATGCTTAAATTAAGCAACACAAATTTTCAGATGATGTAATTTAACTACATTGTGAAATTTTTAATAAAAAATTAGTAGAAAATGTTTAATTTTATTATATTTATATTTTATTTTTTATTTTATTTTTAAAGTTATAAATAAATAATGAAGAATTTATAAATCAAACTTAATATAATTTCAAAAAGATTATGTCAATTTTTTTATAATTTTAATAATATATATCACTGAAAACCTCTAAAATATAGAACAATTAGAATACAACATTACAATTCTTCGTATTAATTAAACCTCCATTATTCTTGTAAAAAATAACGAATTCCCACTCTTCTCTGTCAAGCTAGCAGTTATATAAAATCACATCTAAAAAATATATGTGTGCGGGTAAAAATGTTATTGAGACTTCAATATTAATATTTTGTTAAATTTGGTTAAGGTGAAAAAATAAGAATATAAGTTTTAAAATTACTTTGGAGTTGTATTTATTAAATGGATTAAACATGTAAACTTTTAGTTGTTTTTTTTAAACATTTTTTTACAATATGGAAAACTGAGTTTCAGTTTAGATTGATTTTTCAATCCTAAACGAAGGATGACCATAATGGTAGTATTTTATGTGTCTTCAAAATGTCCATTCAAGGCACATCTCTTAACCCAATTATGATTTATATCTACTTAGTGTTCCTTGAAGGATTTCCCTACCTCACCAAAATAGTGTTTACAAGAGACATAAACACATTTATGATGTTTTGGATCAATAATATCTTTCACACAATCTAGCATGCCTTTGGGACTATTAAGGGAAGAAAAGTAACTCTAATGTTACAACCTTTTCTTAATTATAATTTTGCCTATCATTCCTTTAATCTAACGCAACATGATCTTTTCCATTTCACCAATTGGTTCTCAAATGATATGGTGTCCACCTTTATACCTTAATTCAATTTTTGAATCGATATTCTTTATTATAACCATTGTTCCTAAAAACATCAACGAAGTGGCTAAGCTTCTTCTCTACATGATCATCATCTAAAACCTTAATTGCTCGAGTCACCCATGTATTGATGACCCTAGTTTTTTAGGATGGTAGTAATGAGATTTAATATGGAGATACCCATCAATATGCATATTCTAATATACATGATGAGCTAATGAACCATAATTTTTCTTAGATATTAGGATATAAAAAAATGGAATGTTGTTGTTGTCCTCTATTTCCATTGTAAAAGTAATGCTCTCTTGTTTGTCTTCCATGAGCCTAGATTATTTAGGCATCATATATAAATCTTTTCTAGAGCTTGGGTTCAAGAAAATGGGTTTCAATAAATTTTTATTCAGACCATTCAATGTATAGATCTACTATAGTAGGTGGTAGTGTTGATCACATTGATACAACTTTAATTTTCTCATATATCTTATCTTGGAAGCTGAAATATGTTGAAATTTAATGCATATTTTTACTAGGGCTACAATTTCCTCATATGTGATATCCTTGATAACATTTATTCCATAATTTAACTTATTATTGTTCTCTATTCCAATTCCAAATTTAATGTTCATTATCACATCAAGAATACAAAAATAATATGTGTACTAATATGTATCTCCACATTGATCTCATCCCCAAACCATGAAAGAAAAATATTTGTAGAAATGAAGCCATATCATTGAAAATTTTAAAGAATAAAGAAATGGAGGTAATAAAAATTAACATAGACAACACCAATGTAATCATGAACATAAAAATTATGTAGAAAATAGGTTGGACCATTTACATAACAACGAGAGTTACATACAACTTGATAGAGGTGTTAATAAAAAAATCATGAAGAAGGTGATTCTTATTACAAAGAACTATTCTCTCGATGATGACTTAGCCAAAATATTATCAAAAACTTTTGTAGTTCCATGAATATACGGGCTTCCTAAAATTTACAACAATAATTCTCTTCTAAGGCACATAATTAATAACGATGACTCTCCCATATACATATTGGTGAAATATCTTGCTAAAAAACCTAGGAATCCGGTTTGTCTAACACACTCCTATGTCAAAGAATATTTTCATGTGATCAATGAATTTTTTTAATGATCAATATATTCTAGTTAGTTTAAATGTTGTCCCACTCTTTAGCAAATTTATAGTAAGCAATGCCATCAATGTTATCAAGTATATCATAGATGAGGAAATTGAAACCGTGGTTAAATTGTACTTCAAATAAAAATATTATAGATTTTAAGGTAATATTTATTATAAAATCAAACGAGTAGCAATGGGATTACCAATGTCACTTGTTTTAGTAAATCTATACATGGAATAGCTCGAAAATAAGTCTCTTCAAATCCATCCTCTTAAATACAAGCTCTAGAAAGGATTCATGGATGACACTTAATCTAGCCTCATGGTATAGAAATCCTTGATAAATACAAATACCATTTGAATAAGAAAGTAGAGATAAGTAAATTTAATATGAAAATAGGGGACAATAACATATCGTTGCTTGATATCCTCATCTCTAATGAAAATGATGGTTCATTATCACATAAGTATATCAAGAGATAGAGGTATATTGACATGTATCTCCATGTTAAGTCTCATCACCACCTTGCTCAAAATCTTGTGGTCATAATACATTGGTGACTCAAACAATCAAGGTCTCAGATCGTGACCATGTAGAGCAAAAGATTAGTCACTTGGCTAATGTTTTGAGTTATACCATTTCGAGCTTCGTTACTTGGCTATAATGAACCTAGCTTCAGAAAGGTTATCTTAAGGGATAGGGGTGGAGAATAGATCATTCATGCATCAATTAATGAATTGAATAAGAACACTCTTTCCTATGAAATGAATGACATAAAATTGGGAAAAAATTAAAGAAAGATAAATAATTAGTGTTACCTTCACTCCCCTTAACACTCTCAAGGGCATATTATATTGCACAAGTTATGTCATTGATCTAAAACATCATAAAGGTGTTTATAGCAACCCCTATTGGTGTGTTAAAAATTATATTGGTGAGACATGAGGAGATATCAACTTATTAGATTCAAAGAACAATGTGTGGATATAAGGTTTAACTAAGTTAAATTATCTTCCTTGGAAAAAGTATTTTAGAATCCTACCCATTGTATTTACATAAAAATATTCTAAGATCATTATGAGGGTAGACCACTTTGGTAAAAGAAAGGTTCGTGAATTCCTTGAAATAAAATTAAAAGATAATAACATTAATAGAGATGAAAGTTTTAAATTTTTTAAACTTGGAGTCTTATTATTCAATAAATTAAAAATAAGACAATAATAACCAAGAATAAAACTTATGTTTGTAAAGTATAGTTGGTTCATTGATTTGTAAATTTCCATGGATATTCCGATGAAGTACTTCAAAGTAATAGATCTTGTAATATTTTAAAATATTTAGTCATGTAATTATATTAACTTATTGTTTACATTCATGAAAATAATTTAAATACAAAAATGAAAGAAATGAGAAAAATAATACACCATCCTCACAAATGAATGCAAGATGTATCATAGGAATCCAATATAGGAGAAAACATAGCTAGAAGGTGACGCCTATGCTCTACTATCTTTTTTTCAATTATTATATGCAAATACAAAGAAAGGGGCAATTACTATGTAGTTGCTTATGATACTATTGCTTCAATGCCTACAATAAATTATACTTCATCCTATGCTATGCTCTTATATCATGTCCCTACATAATATACTCAAATATGGGACAAGTACAATGCTAAAGAATGGAATCCCTTCTCTACCTAGCAACCTAGTATTTAGCATAGTCCAATAACCATCTAGGGATAGGGTTTTTTCATTCCTTAACCCTCAATTAGTGATAATATTTGGCCTTTCTAGAATCTCATTGAAAATTCACATATGGATATCCCAACATGTGTGACTAATGGGAGCTAGCATGGCACCCACTCATACCATGGTGGTCAACAAGGTATGCTAACTTGTGGGTTCCATAAATTATGCATATGAGTTGCGAAGAGGTGATTTTCACACCATTGCAAAGGTATCAGTGTGTAAAACGACATAAATGATATGGGATCCATGCTTACAATTTTTTAACCAAAGAAGTGTTATTTGATGCTTGAAATGGATATGGAATGTTTTGACACCCAAATTTCCAAAATGAGACCTATCACAAAATGGACCTTGCAAGCCAATTCCTCCAATTTTCCCACCTCTAAAGTACCAAGATAGATAAAAAATTATATGATTATTCATTTTGGATCACTCACCCATTGGTCATAATTGAATATTTATTTATGGATTAGGAGGTCATTAATATTTGAGCCTAACGATCTGCTAGTGATGATCTTGGCTTGTGGATGAAAACACTAAAATTTAGACATGAACATAGTTTTTTATATTTCTAAAACAATCCACTAAATAATATAAACAATTTAACCTTAATTTTTATGATAAATTTGGGAAAGGAATTATATTTCCTTGATTTAGGTCATGAGTGCGACTATTCCCTTGAAAATGGTGCATAGGGCATAACATATTAGTCAATAATCACATGCATTCCTCGGAAAAGTTCAAAATTGATTAGCATGCTCTCCTAAGTTGAATTTCCAAATATTGATCATGGTTTCTATAGTTCCCAAAAAGAGGACATCTTAGTACTATTCATAAAATGAATTGATTTATTTTCATGGATTTCATATATTCATTCAATTATCCATCAAACTTATGACATATTAGGATCTTATATATAGTGATTATTCATACTTTGTTTCTAACACAAATAAGGTTTCTCAATTTTCATAATTATACCAACTTTCTTATGGACTTTTAAATAGAAGAGGATTGATGAAGATAAGAAAATCATTGGATATAAGAAATCCTTGAAGAGGTGTGAATCACAAAGACAAGGGACCTGGATCCATCACATTATCACATATGTAATATGGATCTTTTTGAAATAATTATGATTTCTTGTTAATAGAATCTCCTACCTCCTACTCCCCCATCCCTCCCCTCGACCCATTTACCTAATGTGAACTTATATCCATATTACTATTTGATTGCATATTCTTTGTTCTCATTTAATATTGCATATAAATTAGAAGAGTTTCTACTTTATTTTATGAGTACATATTCTAGGATTTTACAACCTTTAGAGTAAGAAGATTTGTTTTCCTTTTTTTCTATGTAGGATTTGTGAAGCTAGTAAATCCCCTTCTTTCCCATCTTTTCAATGTTAGAAAATTGAAAAAGGATTTCAAGGGCATAGCTTCCTCTTTTTTCCTTCTCACTCAAAACCTTAGCTAGATTTCCTCCTTGTTGGACAGTAACTTTAACATATTATCTTTTACCAACCTCCCAATTAATAAATGGAGATCAAGAAGTACACCATTATGAAAGTCTTGTCAAAAAATGGTGAATCCATCACTTGATGCTAACAACTTACTTGATGGAAAATATTTTAAGATGTTAATGTCAAACACCTTACTTAGGTATAAGAAACTATATCTTTCACAACCACATAGTGTTAAGAAGCAATGGGGTGGCTTGAACTTAGGCTTCCAGCCTAAGGTGCTTACTATAGGGATTATAGTGAGATATCATATGGTAATAAATATTGAACCTTAATAAACCCCCATTTAATTTGATCACCTCTAGTGGCATAGTTGGGGCTTTTGAAACTATTATTCTTAGCTTCAATTGTAAAATATTCTACTACTTGGATTTCATCGTTGTGGTTGGATACACATTTGAAGGTATTTTTTTATTTGTTAGCTTGATAATGTGTCATAGGATGTGCCATTTTATTGAATAATCTAATATTTAGAAAATTGAAGAATTATGACACAATTTATTCATAAAATATTACATGTTTTCTTAAACCTCAAGGAGAGGTTTTTTTATTTAGACTTATCCCCACTTTTAGATTGGCATCTAGAATACATTTACCACAATCCAACATGGTTGGAGGTGGAAATTCATTCAAAGGTAACATTTCAAGAAGGAATACAAATATATGTGGCCCTTTTGGAAGGAACACTCCAAGTGGATGAGCCACTCCTTAGTGGGAGGGAATAAAACTTGGTATTTTATGGCATGAATTAACCTTTCATACTTGTTATTGGTGAAAATTTCACAACTGGCGCTCTTTGAATAATATTATACAAGATAGTGTGAAATTTAGGTTTTTCTAGTGTACTAAAATGGGTGTATAAATCACTTGATGTGTTTACCTTAAAGGTACTTCTTACCATATTGTCATAGATTTAGCTTAGAAACTTTTAAATTACTTACAAATTTCATTAGACAATAAAATAGAAATGATATTTATTTTTTTTACTTGAAGCAATCAACTTCTACCATCATCATAGATCACATGAATGAATGGTGACATAGGAAGAGCCTATGTAACATTATTTTTTATTAAGATTCATTACTATATTAGTTCATTAAACTCCTCCTTCTCATAATCTCTAAATATGTTTTTTTATCTTAACATAAGGAATACAATTAAGTGATCATTAGTACCCAAAAATTGGATTTAATGTAATCTCAACGTGGTTACCTAACCATCATCCTTCCACATGAGCCCAATTTGGCTGGGGTTCCCTAAAATTTCTCATGAAATCACATCTAATGAATGAAATTATTATGCCTGTCAATTGTGAATATAATCAATTTTTATGCCTACCAACTCAAGGTTGTCCCTTTCTTGGAGGCCCTAGTCATTATGGACGTATAATTGTTTCCGTTTGCATGATATATAGGTATAATCCATATTTTCCTTGTTCCTTGTGTGCTCCAAATGTATCCACTCCTTACTAATGTGAATATCATAATCCCTTTCCTTCTTCTAACATTAACTTGGTTCAATTTTCTCCTTCTAAACCTAGTATGAGTTTGGACCAACAAAGAAGTAACCAAGCTATTAATCAAGAAGAAGAGAATAATAGGAAAAAATAAGAACCAAAGGAAAGGGGGTAATGAGGGTAATGTTTGGGGTAAAATTCATGTCAATTAATCTCAAATGTGATAACTATGGTGGAAAATCAAGCATCCCTATGTTGCTTATGAAGATGAACATTGTGCTTTAAACCATGTTAAAGTTAAAAAGGTAAGGTATCAACTAAATAATTGAGCCAACCTGTTAGGTCCTTATATTACTATTATAGTCCCTTATTGTTGCTAGTGTAACCCCCTTATTGTTATTGTTGTACCCTTGTAACCCCCATATTGTTATTATTGTGCCCTTACATTATTATTGTTAGGTCGGCTAGGATTACATTGTGGCCCCATGGACTCCTATATATAGAAAGGAGGTTTTTTCATTTGTACCATCCAAGAATTGTTCATTTATGGTATTAGAGTAAGCACCATTCAATGTGACCGATTTCTAAGTATTGATCTCTCTTTTCTTCTATTTTTGGAGCTGGTTTCAAATATCAAATAGTTGGATTCTAGGTTTCATTTGCCCAAATAGGTCACTTCCGGAATTTTGGTTATAAAAATAATTCAAAGTTCAGAGTCAAAATAAATTTTGATACTGTATGAAACCTCGAGGAACATCAATTTAATTCTTTCAAAAGCTTGGGTTTGCAAAATTTTCTGGAGATAATGATCCGGAATTTAGGTTTTTTGTGGTTCCTATTTTAACCTACACAAAGCCATAGTGAATTTTCAAACATTTTTTCTATGAGGTCTGGAAACAACTTTACAAAGTTGAAGAAAGTTTGAGGAACCTCCGTAAAACTGTAAGATCTTGTCTGCAATATTTTTGGAGATATGATCTGTGGGAAGCAGATTGTTCTGCCCCAAATTTCATCTCAAAGAGGTGACCGTGGGAAAAACATCATAACTCTCTCTCTGAGCATCTAATTGGGATTTTGTAAAAAGTGGACGCAAGTACATGGACTTTGGTTTTTGTTATATCAATTTTAGAGCCGAAGGAAGAAACAATGACACGTGGAAATTCATACAAGTTCGCTCTACTGAACTAGTCCATAATTAGGTCATCGTAGGAGATTGGGCATAACGTTTTCGTCAAGAATCCAAATCAAGTCAAACCCTGGTATCTCAAAGAATATCAGGCTACTTTAGGACAATTTCTCAAACATTAAAGATTCCAAATCGCGCAGATAATTCGCTTCACACGCGAGCCCTCAAAAATCAAGAAAGGTTTTTTTTTTTTCCGAATTGCATAAGTCTTGTTTGAAGAATCAAGTTGAATTGATTCCAAGGGCATATTGTAGAATAGATATCAATATTGGATTCTAAAATGGCCCCTAAAAAGAATTCAACACTCATTAAGCCTTCATAAGGCTCTACTATGACTCATGAAGATGAAGAATTGCAACATGATCTATCAAAATTACAAGAGCAAATGCAACAGTTTTCACTCTCGCAAAGAGCAACACAAAATGAAATGGAAGTTTTGAAGAAAGAAGTGAAACTAAGATGGATGGTTTGGAAGAAAGGCATGGAAGATAAAGATGAATTATTTAAATAATATGATGGTAATGGAAACACAATGGAAGCTATGATGACATGAAGCTAAGATCAATGAAAATGAAAAGACAAGAATGATCCAAAAGCAAGAACGGTTATTTGAAAAGTTAGATATAAGAAATGTTTCCTAATGGAAAAAAGATAGTAGGGAGGAAACTCGTGATAGAACAAAACAATTACAATAACTACTTTATTAAACTCTATCGTTGGAAGGAAGAACCACCATATTCCAAAAATGGATATGAGGAAGTTTGATGGAAAGGATCCTGTAACATGGATACTACAGATGGAGCAATATTTTAATCTCAATAATGTGGAAAACACACAAAAGGTACGCATTGCAACTTTACATTTAGAACAAAATACATTTGTATGGTATTGATGGCTTTGCTCCCGTAAAAAAATTGTCACTTGGTCAATTTTTACGGAGGAAATGATAGCACATAATGAGGATACAAAGAGCAACACCTTCTTTAGCCAATTGATAAATCTAAAACAAAAGGGTTTAGTGGGGTAGCACATTGAGAACTTCCAAAAATTGAATATAAGGGTAACTGATATTCCAGAGGAACACAGGATTGATCTCTTCATAGGCACTTTAAAGGATAACATCCAACATGAAGTTCGCGTTTTGGAACCTGATTCATTGGAGAAGGCATTCAGGTTGGAAAGAAAATTTGAATGTAAAATTATGGCGACAAGGAAGCCTACCACTCAATTCTATAAAGAAGGAAGTGTTGCTACGCCTAGATTTCCACAACCTACAAGGTTGACACCACAACAATTGGAAGAAAAAAAGAGCAAAAGGGCTTTGCTATAGTTGTGATAGCAAATACACTAAAGGTCATAAGTGTGCTGAGAAGAAATTATTTTACATAGATTGTGAAGAGGAGGAAGAAAATGAACAAGAAACTTCAAAAGAAGAGGATATACACCAGGAAGCAACACTAGAAGAAGAAGAAATGAGTCTAACCATATCATGTAATGCATTGGCAGGAATTACCACTTCTAAAACTCTCGAGATACAAGGACATATCAAGAAGGAAAAGGTAATAGTGTTTATTGATTCAGGTAGTACCCATAATTTTATTCATTGTAAGGTAGCCAAGGAATTGAATTGTTTCCTATACCCAGCACCAGAATGTCAAGGGATGGTTGCAAATGGAGGAACTATAAATTGCTCTAGAAAACATAAAATATCAAGACATCCATGGGGGAATGTATTGAATAGTCCAATGCTTTCCATCCCAATGGGAGGTGCTGATGTTGTACTAGGAGTACAATGGTTACAATCTTTGGGGACGGTAGCTTTTAATTTTCAAGAAATTTTCTTGAAATTTTTTTTGGAAGGAAAGGAAATCGAACTACGGGGTATCAAAGGGAATCCAAGAAATATAGTAAGCTCTAATGTCATGAAAAATATTTTGAATAAAGAACAACGAGGCGTAATTGCACAATTATGCTCACTAGAAGTTCCAACATCAAAATCATCTATTTCTCCAGATCTCCAAAGAGTCTTGGATAATCATTCCAAGGTGTTTGATACTCCCAAAGGACTCCCACCTATTTGTGATCATGATCATGCTATTCATTTGATTCCAGGAATTTTTCTCCCAAACATCTGGCCTTACAAATATCCTTATGTCCAAAAGCGTGAAATTGAATGTATGATTTCAGAAATGTTGTAGGCTGGTATAATTCAACCTAGTCAAATTTCTTTCTCTGCTCCAGTAGTATTGGTGCACAAGAAGGATGGATCATGGCGCATGTATCCGGATTATAGGGAGCTCAATAAGCTCACTATTAAAGACAAATTTCCCATTCATGTGATTGATGAATTATTGAATGAATTGCATGGAGAAATTTATTTTACCAAGTTGTATCTTCGTTCAGGATATCATCAAATTAGAATGAAGACTGAAGATATTCTGAAAACAACATTTCGAACTCATGAGGGTCGTTATGAAATTTTGGTCATGCCTTTTGGCCTTACCAATGCACCTTCTACATTTCAAGGGTTTATGAATTCCATTTTCAAACCCTTCTTTAGAAAATTTGTGCTTGTATTTTTTGATGATATACTAATCTACAACAGGTCTTGGAAGGATCATGTTCAAAATGTTATCAGGGTGCTCAAACTATTGGAGGAGAAACAATTATATGCAAAAACATCCAAATGTTTCTTTGGAGTAAAAGAGGTGGAATATCTGGGTCATATTGTATCTCACGAGGGTATTAAGGTAGACCCTAACAAAATTAAATCCATTAAGAATTGGAAAGTCCCCACAACCATAAAGCAATTGCGTGGATTTCTCGGGTTAGCAGGGTACTATCGCAAGTTTGTAAAGAATTATGGGAGAATATCATCACCTTTAACAAAATTATTGAAGAAAGATGCATTTTCATGGACTCCTAAAGAAACTACGGCGTTTGAACATCTTAAAGAGGCAATGTGCATAGCACCAGTCTTAGCTACGCCAGACTTCACAAAAACCTTTATTCTGGAATGTGATGCCTCAGGAAATGGAATTAGTGTTTTATTAATGCAAGAAGGAAGACCCATTGCTTTTGAAAGTCATTCAATCAAAGGAAAGTATTTACAAAAGGCTATTTATGAGAAGGAAATGTTGGAAATACTAGATGCACTAAAGAAATGGAGACCTTACCTAATGGGAAGACACTTCAAGGTAAAAACTAACCATGATAGTCTTAAACACTTTTTGGAACAAAGACTATCTTCGGAAGAGCGGCAAAAATGGTTCACAAAGATGTTGGGTTATGACTTTGAAATCATCTACAAAAAAGAGAAGCTAAATGTTGTTGTAGATGCATTCTCAAGAAATAATGAAGAGGTGGAAGCATTAATTTGTGCCATTTCTATTATCCAACCAGACTGGATAATCCAAGCAAGGGATGAATGGAAGAAGGAAAAAGAATTTTGGACACTCATTCAAAATTTGCAACAAGATCCTAGTACATACGATACATTTAGTTGGAAAAATGATTCCTTATGGTACAAAGATCGCTTATATATTTGCAAGAATTCCCAACTAAAAAAAAAATATTCTTTTGGAATTACACACTTCTCCTTTAGGGGGACACTCGGGATTTTTAAAAACATACCACAGGGTGAAGAAAGAATTTTTTTGGGATGGCCTTAAATCTTATATTCAAAAGTTTGTGGCGGAATGTTTGGTTTTCCAAAAAAATAAAGTTGAGACAATTAAGACCCCTAGTCTTCTACAACCTTTATCCATTCCAAGTCAATGTTGGGAGGAGATTTCAATGGATTTTATCACAGGTTTACCTAAGTCCGAAGGAAGGAGTTTCATCATGGTGATAGTTGATAGACTTACCAAGTATGTGCACTTTTCTGCATTATCTCATCCATTTAAAGAAAGTACAGTTGCTACTGCATTTATGGAAACAATTCAAAAGCTACATGGAAACCCGAAGATTATTGTAAGTGACAGAGATCCCATTTTTACTGGAAATTTTTGGACAGAATTATTTTCTTGTTTAGGTACTCAACTAGCTCATATCTCATCTTATCATCCTCAATCCGATGGTCAAATAGAGATAGTGAATAAATGTATGGAAGGCTATCTTCATTTTTTTGTATCTAATAAGCAAGCAAAATGGGTCAACTGGTTACCTCTCGCTGAATGGTGGTATAATACATCCTTCCATATTGTAGCAAAAATGACCCCATTTATGGCACTTTATGGATATCATTCACCATCCATCACATCTTATTTAAGGGAAAATTATAGCGTTCAAGTAGTGGAGGATCACATCGAGCATCAACAAGAAGTTCTCCAACTCTTAAAGGATAAAATAAATTTGGCACAAAATCGAATGAAACAACAGGCAGATCAACATCGCAGTGAGAGAAGTTTTGATGTGGGAGACTGGGTATTTTTACGACTACAACCATACAAACAAATGTCCCTCAAGAAATATAAGAAGGATAATAAATTATCGCCAAAGTACTATGGTCCTTACAAGGTGTTGCAAAATATTGGTACTATGGCATACAAATTGGAGCTTCCTACTTCTTCGCGAGTGCATCCATATTTCCATGTTTCATGCTTAAAAAAGGTTATAGGGGACAAATTTCTAGTTCAAACAATAATGCCAGAACTTGATGAGGAAGGAAAAACCATATTGGAACCTGAAGTAGTCACGGAAACAAGAACTCGATAGCTACGAAATCAATCAATTTCAGAGTATCTCATCAAATGGAAGAACTTACCTACTGAAGATTCTACATGGGGGGACGAGAATTTTATACAGAAGCACCCAGAGCTACTCAAGCGTTGAGGACAACAATTTTTTAAATGAGAGGAGTATTTTAGGTCCTTATATTACTAGTATAGTCCCTTATTGTTGTTTTTTTTTTTTTGCTCGGTTAGACTAATCCTACACCCACGGGTTTCGAACCGGTGACCTTGCAGAACGGAGTGCCTTAAGAGTGCACCCCATCACCGACTGCTCTACGCCTCGTGGGCAGTCCCTTATTGTTGTTAGTGTAACCCCCTTATTGTTAATTTTGTACCCCTGTAACCCCCATATTGTTATTATTGTGCCCTTACATTATTATTGTTAAGTCGGCTAGGATTACATTGTGGCCCCATGGACTCCTATACATAGAGAGGAGGTTTTTTCATTTATATCATCCAAGAATTTTTCATTTATGTAATGTATTGGAGGTTTCTCACTCGAAGTCGCTGATTTCTAAGGTGTTGATCTCTCTTTTCTTCTATTTTTGGAGCTGGTTTCATAACACAACCCCACAACTACTTATAATGTTGCAACAACATATCCCTTAGCACAAGATTATCTATAATCAATTTAGATCCTCAAATACAATTCCAATATTTTTGGGAACCTACAAGATGGGTGACCCTTTCCATCATAACATTTTTATGACTACTAATATGTTAAAGCTCCAAAATAGTAATAATAATCACGATAAAACTAACCATGAGTCTTCTCTAGGAAATTATAATATGTCTTCTATCTCTAATGATCTTGTATGAACTAAATCAACCTCCTTTGAATTTTCCTAAAGCTCCTTTAAAGATTCATACATAATCCTCACAATAGGGTTCTCAACATTATGATGTTACAATGTGGGTATAATCTCTTGTGCTATGTCAACATTTGGGGTGATATGCCGGTCCTTCATAATGTAAGGCCTTATATAATTATAATGGAGCCACAGATCTTATGAACATTGCTCGTTTGATGTAATTTTCCTTAAATAATATAAAACAATGATCCTAATCATTCTATGGTTTTTCAAGTCATGGTTAGTATTAGGAATTTCAACATTAATTTTGTATAGTGGATGAGGCATATTTATCTCTCATTCTATCATCAATAGTCTAGAAGAAAATGGGATATTTTTCTCTTGCCCCATCACAAATAATTTTGAGAGTTGTGGGAAACCTTTGTGATGTATAGGAGACTTCACTAATTTACATGTTACATTAGGTCATAAAATTGTTTCAATTAATGTTGTAATTGGGGATGATCCTTTGCATGAAAACATGCCCATTATGAGGAACTATATGTATGCCATGAAAGAATTTACATCATCATGGTTTTATATATCATATAATTTCTTCATAGATAAAAAGTAATCATAATCAACCAACTTATGTATACCCCCCGTACTATGATGAATCGATATATTATTTCTCATTTTGTAGGATTTGGTAGCCTAATTCCTATCATTTTAAATGTTAACCCCAATCTTTATGAGGAGTCATCATTTATAAGAGTTTTTTTTTAATGCTTCTTTGTACGCATCTTATGTGGCTTCATCCCCACTTTCTCATGTCTCTACTCACAAATATTTTGACATTAGGTTGTGATATCTCTGTTGAGCTTCTTCTTCTGAATCCATCACATTGGTAATTTTTGTATCTCACTGTGTGTTGAGCTTATTCTTCTAAATCCATGGATAATTCTAATAAAATAAAATAAAAACCACTGTAGAGACTATGGACATACAGAAGGTGGATATGAATATCATCAATTTGCAAGTTATTTATTATATGTCTTTGTATTGCAGTTTTTTTTGTAAATGTTCATATGTATGTTTTATTTTATATTATATGTCTTTGTATTGTAAATTGTATTATATTTCTATTGTAAATGTATTTTATAATATTCTTTTGATTGGTGTTTTAACTATGTTGTCATCTTGATGTGGACTAGAAATATTATTTGATTATTTTCCTTAGGGTCATTTAAGGGGTTAGGTCGAATTAAGGGTTAATTAATTTATGTGATTTGGGATAAGGGGCTATTGTTTAGGGGTTTATGAGTTAGGAGTTAAGGGATTAGGGTTTATGGGTTTAAGGGCTTAAGGGAGTAAGGTTAATGTGGTAGGGTGTTAATGTATATTGTTTAGGGCCTTAATTTGGACCTAGAGGAAATAGAGGTTAATCATGGGGTTTTATGGAGCATTATTAATAACTTTTAAAAGTATATTATGAAAAATATGACATTACAATGATGAATTAAAAATAAGATCAATATGTTTTTTATTATGGTCATGGCTATATATATCAAAAACTGTCTCACTTCCTACATGTCAAGAAAAGTAACATCTTGCTTAGAGTTTTTCAACATATTCTTAAATATATTGATAAATTGCACAAGTATCATAATTGATTTGTTGTATTTGTTAAGTGGTCTCACCTAAGTTATCTTTCTCTTTGTATTTTTTGTCTTTGTTTTTCTTATATATCATATTTTTAAACTGTTATAATATATACGTTTCAATATTTGATATATATACTAATATTACTTTATTGAATGTAATTGTATAGTATCAGTCCCCTAGGGCATTTCTCTATGAGGAAGAGGTGGTTGTAGTACAAGCATCTATTCAATAACATGGAGTGATTAATATTGAGGATCAAGCTAATGATCATATGGAAGAAGATAATGATGTTGATAACATAGTTGAAGAAGATGGGACAAAAATATTGATCGAGGAGACATTTAATAATATTGGAATGGATGATGATGACAACCAATATGATGGTCGTGCTTTTGATTTACCTGTACTTGAGATGGAAAATAAACCTCTTTATGGAGGCTCAAAATCATCTCTTCTCTCTGCTCTATTGTTGTTGATCAACTTAAAGGTGGTGAATGGTTTTTAAAACACGTGTGAGACAGCTCCTAAGGCATGTAATATTTTTTGTGACATTTAGTACTATAGACATGATCAATCAATTATTTTTTTTATTTTTTTTTAATGTTAGTACATTGATGTGCGTCATTTCATCAATTTGTAACATTTGGATGCAATATGTACGATTAATATTGTTTGGTAAATTAACCAATATTATTTTTTATTTTTATGTTGTATATTATTAAGTTAATTTATGTTACCACCATCAAATGTTTTATCTCGTACATACCAAGATTTACATGTCGTTATGAAAAATATTGGAAAGTATTATCAAGCTATTCATGCATGCCCTAATGATATTAAAGAAAATGCATTTAAATAGAAATGCCGAAAATGTGATGAGAGTAGATATCAAACTGATAAAGTAAAAAAAAGGTGTGTCGCAAGGTTCTTCGTTATATTCCCATAATTCCATGTCTGTGATAATTTTTCGAGTGAAAAAACGTAGCAAACCTTATGAATTACCATGCAAGGAATGAAAGTGAAGATGGTGTTCTTTGAATTCATGTAGATGGATATACATTTATGAATATAGAGGAAAAGTGGCCAGAGTTTAAAATAGAACCTCGTAGTCGTAGGATTTCATTAGCAGATGATGGTGTCAATCCATTTAGAGAGGCCATATCTACTTACTCAATGTGGCCTATTTTTATTATCAATAATAATATTCCCCCATCAAAGAAAATAAAGAGAGAGAACATAATGTTGACAATGATTGTTCTAGGTATTAATTTGTTAGAATAATTTTTTTAGCGCAATAACATCTTATTTGTCTTCTTTGGTTCATAATGATGTCCTATATTTTTTTGTTAATTTACTCATATATGTTCAATTATGCCTTATAATTATGTCTTATAAATTTTTTTATTTACTCATATATGTAGTTTATTTATTGTATGTTCAATCAATTAGGTAAGTACCAGATTAAATATATGAATGTATATATCGAGCCTCTTATCGATGAGTTAGTAGAGTTATGGAACCATTTCACTATGTATGATATCTCTAGACCAGTATATGCACAAATGGAATTTGAATTCCATGCAATGCTTGTATGGACATGTTGATGGTGTTGGACCTGCAAAAATTCATGGGATCTCCTTGATATGAAGTCCCAACTACACCTTACACCATTTTGAGTAGGAGTCCCAGCAATGGGGTGTTAATGATCTGCCTTGGATTGCAAAACACATAGAGTGGTGCACAGTGTATTTGGTGAGAAGAAGTGTGTGACCCTACAAAGAGTCAGGTGCAATGAATGATGGTTCCAACACACAAATCATAAAAGGAAGTGTACACTTTGGAAGCCTCTAATATTATGTAGCTTAGAATGAACACACAAGAAAAATGACATCACACGAACTAACAAGCTAAATAATCCACAAGTTAAGGTGGTAAATTATCACATCAACACACATTCAACAAGATACATACAAATGCAAAATAAATACTTCTTAATCATATGCGTAAGTTAAATAACATACATTTCAAATACAACAAGAGTAGTCCCACTATATTCACAATATATGCATGAAAATGTGTTGACTCTAAGTTTTATTAAAAGTGATAGTTACAATCATACATACAACATTTGACAAGCCACTAGCCCCAATAGTGGAATGTGAAGTCTACAACACCTGCTCCTCCACATAAGTATACTCCCTCTCTGCTACGAAGAATCCAAGGCTAAAAAAAAATTCCCAAGCTCTCTCTAAGCCTAAGTCTAGCCAAAAGCTTGGCTCTAAAAATCCCTTTACAAGAGTTATGAGAATATATTTATAACAAGGGGTGGTGACTCTTGGCATGCCCCTTTGTGACACTTGCACTCCTCTCATAACTCTTCAACTTCTTACAAACTAACGCATTACATTACATATGACTCTTGACATTCCAACAAGGACACTTCGAATCTCACTTTTACAATAATTAGAAATAATATTACATTTTCCACTTTTACCCATATAAGACACAATAGGGTAGATACAACTTGACAACCAAGCAAGAAAAAAAATTGTGATGTTGGAGTTGAGGTGAGCTCAAGTCGGGTAACTTTAACTTGGTGTCTCTTACTAACGTACTGATGCCAAGCTTGGTATTGTTCAATGGTCTCCCCAAAATGCATGATAGTGGCAGGCTAAAAGAAGGCTCTTTCTTCCATAGCATCTAGGTACAATGTCTTGGAACCGGTTTGAACCTCTTTGTCAATCAGGAGAAACATTGTTATGATATGAACTTTGCCACCAATTTAGGTCTGCATTTTTTGTCTATTCATCTCCAAGTCCTCCCGGTTTACCATCTGCTTCAACTGCTCCAAGTACTAATCAGTCTCCTGATGTACTTTCCATTTGCGTTTAGTCTCAGTGGGTGTAGCAATTTATGGGATCCGATGGGTTCTCAACATGAAATCGAAACTGCTATATATCCAAACATATCAGGCTTGGATGTTTCTGATGAATCAAGTGATTTTCTTGTTGATCTCGATCAACATTAAAAATATTTCTTTCTCTAGCGCTGCCCGTGACTTCATCTTCTTCACTAGTGTAAGAGGTGATGCCTTGTATCAAATTTTCCACTCATGCACGACGGTGATGGAAAATTGTAAATTCTTAAGGATATTAACAAACTATTTTCTTTGTCGTTGCAAGTCATGTAAGTGGACAACTGCCTTATGCACGATAATAAACTCCTCATAAAGGTCCTTATTAGTGTCTCCAAGTGTGGATACTTCAGCAAGTACCATTTCTCTCATCTCCTCCAGGTATACCTCTGTGGAAGGTGCCTTTTGTGCTATTTCACAGAGATGATCATTCTCTTATTGGACTACCTATAGATTCTATGCCAACTATATATTCGCAGCCGTCAAATACTGAGTGTTAGATCTTGCTACACCTACAAAGGCCAACTTGGCATCGATAATAACATTTGGATTCTTGTTGGCGTCTGCCTCTATCACCCTTTCTCTCATCTATGAAGCTGATGCATTATCATTCTGGAAGTTCTTTCTTCACTCTTGTACAATCCTCTTATGGAGTTCATCATATGGAAAATTGTACAAATCCATCATCGAATCATCATCAAGGGGAACTATCTCCCCTTCCTTGCTCGAAGCTGGGTTTGTGGTTGGAGGTGGAGTCTAAAAAATGACTTGTGGTGCGATATGAATCAGGCCCACATCTTCATCTTGCGGCTCCAATCTCATTTCCATGTCTACAATTTCAATCAACTTCTCAGTCTCATGAGTAAGCTCTCAATCTTGCATCTGTTCGCTCACTCCTTCTACTGCTAGTTGATCCTGTAACTTCTCTTCAACCTGTATGGGTGTCATCTCTTATATTGTAGCACCTTGCCTTCCTTCTTCTTACTGCCTCTGGTCCTCCTCTTGTTCTCTTCTTCTTAACTCTCATTCTTCCCTTAGATCTTTTTCTTCTTTCTATGCTCTTAGTTCTGCTTCCTCCAAGATTTTATTTTCTCTCTTTCTCTGCTCTGCTCCTTGCTTCCTCTTCCTCCTATTTTCTTATATCACCAAAGCTGCTTGTTGAATGATAGGATCCGATTGCATCTTCCAAATTTTCTCCTCCTCTGCACTATCAGCAACCTTCCCCTTTCCCTTATATTGTACCGACATGTTGTCCTCTGTTGCTGTCTCTTCCATAACTACTTCTGTGTGAGGGAAAACTTGAGAAGTCCCAACTATATTGATCGACTCACGGGGTCTAAAGAATTTATATCAATTATTCCATGGTTCCTCCTTTGGCCACTGGTATGCCCCATCAACCCAATTTTAGTATATTCGCGCACCATTGTCCTTGAAAATTCCCCTCAGATCATACAAATTGAAATATTTTATATCGAATTCAAAATTCACTGTGGTTGTTGATTCGGTAGATGCAGCCTTGCGATTATTAATCTCGTATAATCCAATCTGCAATGGAAGAGTGGTCCATGGTGCCTTTTTCATCATATGCACTATTGTTGAAAACCTTATGGCGAGATGGTAAGATAAGTCTTGCATGACAAGTTTTGTGGTGGCATATCTTGGCAAAATATGTGGTGACTTCTACCCACCGAATAGTTTGATCAATGTGCAATCTAGTAATGAAAACCAATCTGCAATCTGTAACATTTCTTCCATCTCTCTTTGTGAAATGCAAGGTGGGTCCTCCTAAAATATAAGCTTGTAAAGCAGGATGATGAAGTGTTATGTAATATGCTCCATAATTCATCTCTGGCTACATTCCAAGAGTAGCTTGCAGTAGATATGCACGATAATTTATCTCTGTGTCCACATCCAGTTCATGATAGGAAACTGATTATGTCCACATATTGCATCTAGTACGTATGCAGACATATAGAATCTAGTTTTCTCTCCCTTGGGAGAATCCTTGGATTTTTTTACATGGGATCTTTGCTAATGACCCAAAAGATCTAACCAGTTGACCAAATTCCCCTCATTCACTACCTGGTTTAATAAGATATCTCAACCTTTAGGAAAGGTATTTGTACTCTATTGGTCATGCATTCTATAAGCTATGATGACCAAAAGTTGGTAGGCCTTCCTGAGTGACCTTATCTTGTACATATGAGTGGGTGTCTTTCCAAATTTTGATGCCTCCTTTACCAAACTGTTGATGATATCCTTTTTTTTTACACAGCTGTCGGTGGAATAAAAAAATGAGTCCACAATATTCAATGTCTCAAGAAGATGATACATCCACTTAAAATCTTCTGCCAGAAATGTAGCAAGCTTCAGTCTATTGGTGTTTCTCAATGTCATAGTTTTCTCATTAGTGTGTGAGACAACCCAGTTGATCACATCAGCACACGAGAAGGCTGGATACCTCCATGTAACCCTGTATAGTCTCGATTGCTTGATGTTGAGATAAACCTATAAGCCCTCTAAATCTGCCCCAAATTCCATTGCAAAAGCATATGTAATATGCTGACATGTCAGTTTGGATCCCTTTTATGCAAACAATTGACTGTCTACATATACTGGCAAGTTAACCAAAACTTGCTCAACTACATCCCCAGTACTTCTTTCAGTAGTTTATTTTGAGGAAAATCTATTTGGTGGCATTGTAATAGTTACTGAGGGAGATTTTCTCAACAACTGCTATACTTATGGGGAAAAAGAGACACTCATTGCAAGCAAACATCAATTTTAAGAAAAATCACTTTCAAGGCATGTTCAAGAAAAAAATCGGGAATATAACAGGAAGGTTTTTGTAATTTTCACTAGGAATAGGGTCTGAATACCTAGGGGAAATGTGCACTACCCAATGATCAGGGTTGAATCTGGACAACTAAGACTGCGCAATGTATAGTTTAGCCTGGGCAGTGAGGTGGGAGAGACTGTGCATTGTGTAGTATCATTGGCCAGAGATGTGGACTGAGCCTTGGAATTGCACAATGCACATTTGGTATAGCCTTTACTGTGCACTACATAGTTCAAGAGGCCAAGCTCTCAACTTGAGACTTCATATTGCGCAGTGCCCAGCTAAGCAAAGTGAAATATGACCAAGGAAATGGAAGATCTTCCCAAGGGAAGTGTGAAAAACGAGAATATATGAGAGATAATGGTGGCTCGAGTGCATATATGACTAAGTATAAACTAAACAAAAAAAATAAAATTTAGAAACTAAATAAACGGAAAGAAAACAAAATCGGTGATCAGAGTAGTTGAAATAATGACCATCAATGAAAAAAAGAAGAACCTATGTGACACTTTTGAAAGGAAAACGATAACTTGAAACAACACTTCTACAAGCTAAAGCAAGATAAAATTCCATCATTCATGCAAATAAACAAGAAAAAAAGGACTTACACAAGTGAAACGACAAAAAGAGATAGAAAAAGTGACCAAAAGCGATAAATGTGAAACTCACTCGGAAAAGTGACAACGATCGCACAAAAGGTTCCTTGATATCCTCGAGAATGCTATATCTCCAAAATCGAGTATGTAAATGAGATCTATGGGTTTTGATTAAATATATTTGAGAAAATTAGCATTTATGATGTGCATGCCAAAAATCAAGGAAAAAAAGACACATGGCGAAAGTTTCCAAAAATTACAAGTGTGCCTCGTTTGGGTTATTAAAATTAGATCCCTAACTTTTTGGGATGTTTTTTTCTTTTTCATATTTTCTTCTTTTTGGGGAAAAAATTTCCATGCATATCACCGATAAATATTGTGCAATTTTTGGAACTAGGCAACTTTCCGGCTCAGTGTACTGCGCAATTTCTGAGCTCAATGAGGAATTGCGTAGTTTCTGGGCTCAATGCAAGAATTATTTTCATGGTTGTGCATTTTATAGGCTCAAAGATAACTTCCATTCATGACTGCACAATTCCAATCACCAAGGCTACCTGCCCTTATGGATTGCACAGTTTGTGGAAGAAATCCCATAACTGTTATGCAAGACTTAGATACTTAGATATGAGGTTAGCTTGTGACTTAGAAACATTAACTAAGTGAAAAGGAACTAATAACAAGCATAGATAAAGGATAAACATGAATCAAGACATGTGCATGATAAGCTCTTTTGAAAATATGTGCATGTGCCTTTTTTGTGTCACTAAAATTAGATCCCTAAGTTTTAGGTATGTTTTTTTCTTTTTTGGGAAAAATTTGCCACGCATATCACCGAGAAATATTGCACAATTTTTGGAACTAGGAAACTTTCTGGCTTAGTGCACTGTGAAATTTCTGAGCTCAGTGAGAAATTGCACAGTTTCTGGGCTAAGTGCAGGAATTCTTGTCATGGCTATGAATTTTCTAGGCTCAAGGATAACTTCCATTCGTGACTACACAATTTCAATCATCAAGGCTACCTGCCCTCATGGATTGCGCAGTTTGTGGAGGAAAGCCCATAATTGTTGTCCAATACTTAGATACTTAGATATGAGGTTAGCTTGTGACATAGAAACATGAACTAAGTGAAAAGGAGCTAAAAACAAGAATATATAAAGGATAAACATGAATCAAAACATGTGCATGATAAGCTCTTGTGAAAATATGGTTAGGCTCCAAAATATAAGAAAAGGCAAAAGTTTGGAGGGTAGTTGTAACCGCTACAACACTGGCGACACATTGGTAGAAGTACAACTATCGCAATGAATCTTGTCTCATTAAAAATTGGTCTCACTCTTCCGGAAGTATTCTTCAATTCATTAATCATCACAACTTCCTCACTTAGTCTTAGTTAAATACATGGTCCCATCTGTCTGCTTCATCGATGGAATACTAACCAAGCCAAGTCAAACTTAGTTGTTTCAATTAAGAATGAGGAGTATATAAGTGCATAAGTAAAAATAAATTTTCAAAGTCTTATTTTCATCTCTGGTGTTGCTCCACTACCCGTGGGCCTGGAAAGTATCCCGACAGAGTCACTTCAGAAACAAAAACATTTCTCTACTTCCAGCGAGCCTGGACGATACCTCGACAAAGTTGCTTGCTTCACCTCTCTACGTAGGACGCCTTTCTCTTATTTTACCCTTTATCTTATTTTTAATTTTTTTTCATTTTTTTGTTTAAAGGACTGTGCGTAGGCACTTATTTATTTCATGGGGTGGAAGAGGGATCCCTACTTATTGGGAGCAAAAGAGGTTCTCCCTTCAGAGAAACATATCTATGTATACCTCAGGCATACTTGTTAAGGTTTTCCTCCCCTCCTTACACTATTTGACTAGGTTGACAAGGATTAACCAAGAAAATAAAATCGATTATAGTAAGTAGTACCTATTAAAATCCAAACATCGTAATTTCACTACAATTTTCTCTGAAAAGGAACTTATTTTCCATCAAAGTATCATCAACTTAAAAGAGTGAAATATTCACACAAAGAGAGGGAATAAAAAATAAAGTGTTGATAGCAGAACAACTTCCTCTTAGATTTCGCCATGATTTCTTTAGAAGCCAAACACGATCTCATGCAAAAACTGACCTATAGATGAAAAAAAATAAAAGGAAAGAAGTGGAATGAAAAAAAAATGAATGTAAAGCAAATCAAAGAAAAACAACAGAGAAAGAAAAATACTACCCCTACTCCTAACCTAAGAAACATATAGGCCAACTAACGTGAAGTAATACTTCCAACGCAGCCATCGGCGCATCTGTTGGCCAATGTAGGGGAGGGAATGCAAGTCAAGAAAGATACACATGCATATCGATAAGCAAGAAAGGTCCGAAAATGAAAACCAAAACGTTCGAATTTTGAATGCACACGCAAAAAAGTAAAGGTGAAAAGCACACAAAAACATTTTGCAGATGTAACATGGTGTCGTGACACATCTCGTGTCAAAGACTTGCAAACACAAACTTTCAAACAACGAAGGCAAGAAAACATAAAGAATGAAGAAAAATTTTCATTTTTCCATAGTGCTCGCTAAGTATGACTCCTCCAATGATTGAGCGATCGGATCATGTAACACAAGTGGAGGATACAAAAATTGTAAAATTGATTGATCTTCAATATGTGCCATGGAGTGATGAGGATCCTCGATATATTCAAAACTCTTCTTATCAGAGTTGGAACTGACCCCAAGGCTATGGGAACCTGACATAACCATCAACTCCGGATGAAGTACCTCAACAACTTGAGAGGGTTCCAACTCATCGGAAGGCAGATCATCAAAGATCGGTGGCTTAGAAAAATCAACAATTGGAAAATAAGAATCGTGACCAACTGAATCAATTAAAAGGTCACGAAATCTACAATCAAAAAATTCAAAATCATGAACACAGGTATCGTCATGATCGAACTAGCTAATCGTACATAGGGAGAGATAGATAATGAAAAAATTTATCCTCTACATTTTCAGAAAGAAAAGAAGAGATATTGGGAGGATCATGAGTAGAAGATTCATCCTCTCCGCATCTAGATAAGAAAGTGACATTGCATGAGTTCTGTGAATGATCATAAGTATTAACATGATTAGAAACTAGATTCTCACAAGGTTCAACTAAAATGATAGAATCATGGAAAATGTCAAGATGATGCGGAAGAGCTACGGAAGGAAGGAATTCATCGTCCATCGCAGATTATTGTTCAACAATGGAATCCGACACATACTCGTCGTAAATGATATCACAAGTTGGCTGCGCAATTCCAACTCCATCCAACACTTGATCCTCATGAACATCAAATGATATATTTGAAATAGGTGAACACAAAGACTCACAATATGAAGGATCAGTTGAACCAAAGGATGGAGGATGAGGAGATGACACTTCGTCACAACCATTAGGATTGTAGTCCAAAATTGTGCAGGAATTCTGAGCATATGGGGTGGGATGAGATGGTGTTACATCAACAGATGAATTCTGAATCTCTCCCACCTCAACCTGTGAAAGTAGAGCTATTTTATGAGAAGAGGACGAAGGGTTACTTGTAACAGTAACCTTGTCCGTTGCAGTTTTAGAAGCTTTATGAGCAAGGTATGTCGGGTGTGTTTTAAGAGATTCTAACTCGTGTAGAGTAAGTGAAATGCAAAAAATATATAGAAATATTCTAGACATAAAATCCCAATCAACTTCATCTTCTGGAAATTCAAAAAAAAAATGCATAAAACGATGTGAAAATGATGTAGTGATTCATCAGGGGATTTTCTCATTTCTAAAATTTTATTGCACAAATGTTTTTAATCACACTTGTCAAAAGCGCGAAACAATTATGTGACAAGATGTTCGAAAGAGTGAATGGAGGCATCAGTCAATGTGTAACACCATTGCCTTATGCACCCTTCGAACGTGAGAATGAACAACCACCAACCAACATCTGCAATGGGGATGTCGCGCTTTGTGAAAAATTGAACAAAAAGTTTAGTATGCTCAAGTATGGTTGTTTCACCCTCACCGTCAAATTTAAAATGTGAAAATTCATCAATGATATTCATCGGCACTTGAAATTTTAGATCTTTGGAAAAACATGTCAGGAATTTTATTTTGGAAGAAGTCATAAAATGAGTATGAAAATTAAAAATAGACTTCAAGGACATTCAAGGGATCTCCCTGATATGAAGTCCCAACTAGACCTCACATCATTTGGAGTAGGAGTCCTAGCAGTGGATGTTAATGATATATCTTGGATTGCAAAATGCATAGAGTGGTGCATGGTATATTTGGTGAGAACAAGCGTGTGACGTTTGATGATG